>JAULBR010027502.1:0-15471 GCA_032355825.1 Melanodrymia aurantiaca
GGTATGTAGGTCCTATAGCATTTTACATTGTGTCGGACCTGTATTCCTACGGACTTCTATTCCTATTACACCGGCACAAAACGTTTTGACACCGATGTTTGCATCTAATATAAATGAATGTGATATGATAGTACACGATATAGGTACCAGTCAAATTGTTTGTGTCGGTAGCAAAACGCCGGCGCTATTGAACGCAGGACTGGTATAATTACAACTTTGGTATCCATTTTGTCGAAATATCCCTTGGACTGCCCTGTCAATGTTTTGTATGTCGTTCAGATATGATATTGATCAGGCCTGTAACCTTTGGGGATCTGACGATCTTCCCCTCGTGCCTCCCCGCAATGTACAGAGTTCCGACTCAGAGTACAAATATTGAGGAATATCCATATAAAAGTCTCGTTTATATGCGAGAAATGTTTTTGAAACATCTTTCGAAAGCAGAAGAATAAACCCTTCAATATAGCGGTACAGTTAAAGATAAAGTTTGTTTGTTTAACGGCACCACTGGAACACATTAATTATTAATAAACGGATATTGGATGTCAAACGTACGGCTATATCGTAGAGGAAACTCGCAGCCGCCACATAGGCTACTCTTCTTCGAATAACAGCAAGGAATCTTTTATGAGCACTCCCAGACAGGATAGCACACAACACTGCCTTTGACGGACCAGACGTGGATAACTGGTTGGAACGGGATATAGCTTAACGGGTCCACTGAGGAGCCATCCGTCGACCTATCGAACCTCAGTTGGGGTATCGGTAAAGAGCCTATACGAGAAAATTGGTTCAAAGTCAGAGGAGAACTATGGGGGTTGGCGATTGTAATATATCAATGTTTTATGGACAGGTAACACGTCGCGGTCCTCATGCGATAACATGTGGTTTGAAAACTCTGAAAGAAAGTAACAGATGACACACATCGGTAAATCGCTAAAGGGATTGAACATTTTAATAATTATCTAGAAGAAGGAAAAAGTCTCCAGTCAGCGTCAGAAAAAAATACGTTCTTGAGAATATACTAGTACATGTATACAGTATATATATTCCCAAGCTACACATTTGTTTTGTCATACTAACACTAACTTCTGTCATGGACAGACAATCAAGGTAGCTTGACTACCTGATCATGACAGACGTGCTTGATTCTTAATTGGATATAAGCACGTTGATTATTATATATTATTATATATATATATATACATGTAACCACAAAAAACGGGGCGTATCTCGTCCCCCATGAATCCGCACCAAATAAGGAAGTTCTGGCAACTTATTGTTAGAGGTGCCACGATGAATATCTGAGTAAAAGCAACTGTGGAACGCTCCGATTGGTAGAGGTTACTAGGGCAATTACAGTCAGGTACTATTGTTACATGTAACTATTGTCTATGCTCTTGTATTTCTGTTTAGTCAGCAGAAACAGTTGCTATTCAACATATTTTATTTCATTTATATACACGTAATTTTTTTCTTTAAATAATCATTGTAGTTTAAAGGCATAGTAATATGACTGTTCAATTTCGCATGAACGTAGTTGTTTAAAGGCACAGTAATATGACTTTGTTCAATTTCGCATGAACGTAGTACATGTAGTTTAAAGGCATAGTAATATGACTTTGTTCAATTTCGCATGAACGTAGTAGTTTAAAGGCATAGTAATATGACTTTGTTCAATTTCGCATGAACGTAGTATAGTTTAAAGGCATAGTAATATGACTTTGTTGAATTTCGCATTAACGTAAACAGACGTTGTCATGCAGGAAGCAATATGCTGACTTATAATTATTTGGTTGAACCGTCCACGGTGACTGTATATTTGAAACGGCTTATGACTGGTAAGTACTGGGTTCGAATCCCATTCGTGGCATAAGGGGTTTTTAATACCAGTACCGACTCCAAACCAGAGTGAGAGCTCCGCAAAGTTCAATGGGTAGGTGTGCTTCCACTTAACCGACAATTGTCCACAACTTTCCCAGACAGGATAGCACACACCACGGCCTTTGATAGACCAGTCGTGGACAACTAACTAATTAATTAACTAACTAGCTAGCTAACTAACTAACCCTTCTCTCACATTTTTTAGAAAAATATATTTTTCCAATTATTATAAAATGCTATGAGATACATGTTATGCATATAGATGTTCAAGAAGTTACACATTAAAATCGGTTGCAAATCATCTTCTCGTATTTTACATGTCGACTTCAAAGTCTCAAGTAGCGAGGAGTAGCTCAGCGCAAAATGGTCCGCCTGAAGCTCGATGAGTCAAGGATCGATCTTCCTTAGGGGATCCGTTGCGTTTTATCGTTCCAACCAGTGATCCACAACTGGTATATTAAAGGCTGTAACTTGTGTGCTATCTCATCTGTGGAAAAGTGCACATAAAAGATACCTTGCTGTTATTCGAAGAAGAGTAGCCAATGTGGCGGCAGAAGGTTTTCCTCTGTGATCATGTGTCGATATAACCGTGTGTTTGATATCCAATAACCGCTGATTTCGAGTTTTATTCAATATCGAGAATTGTCTTGTACAACCTTTACGACGATCTTACTATCATGCATGGGAGCTAACTCTTTGCGGGTTATTGTGTCCCAAGCCATCATTTGAAAGTGTAGAGGTTGTAAAGGGCAGGGTACACGACGGATTTTTGTACGCAAAGCAGCGTTCTCAAGACAAAGGTTTTTGTTTTGTTACCCGTACACAGCAAACATAAAGTTTGTCGACTGAAATATGTCATGACCATTGCTGACGAAGAGAAACATGGTTGTATGATAACCTAACAGTTAGAACTGGTTCAAGAAAATGTTCTTTTTATCTTCCGAAGTCCAACAAAGGAATCAAATGTCGAAATCACCTTGATCCTGATTCATGGGACAGTTAGTTAGTTAGTTAGTTAGTTATAACATATGTACGTGCTTATATCCAATTAAGGTTCACGCACGTCTGTCGGGGCCACACTGTCCAGCTACATCGACTGCCTGTCCAGAACATAAGTTAGTGTTAGTATGATATAGTTGAAACCCGTTACTCCTATAGCAAAGAATGTTTTACAAGCACTTTTCCGTAGACAGAACAGTATATACCACAGCCTTTGTTAAACCAGTTGCGGACACTGGTCAATGTAAGTGGAAGTACACATACCCATTGAGCCTTGCGAAGCACTCACTCTGGGCTGGATAGCTATGTTACCTTTTTATACTATTAAAGGACAAACAACCTGGATATGCTTACAATGGGTGCCATCGGTAGAGCAAAATACGTTCAGCTTTCGGGAACACTTGGTATTATCACTGCTTTGGCAATGATTCGCGAGGCCACTCGACTACGTCATGTGCAGAGATAGGAATTTTAGCCACAACAATGTTTTGTCGTTTAGATTTCCAAATACGTGTGCACGCGATTTTCACAAATATTAAATTGTGCACTTAATGCCATCTGACCAACTTCATATTTGACTGCAAAAATATAGAGAGTATAATTATACCCCCTAATTGCTCTTTAATTATTGTATGCAGCTGTTGGTGAGTTAAGCGAATTTGTCTGTTACACGTCCTATGAAAATTCCAGATAGGACAGAATGTTTTTGCTGTTGCAGTCATGAATATGGTTCCCAAAGGCCTGGGTACAATAATGTTCTGTTCTGTTCGGTATGGAGCATTGGAGGTGCATGGCGGAGTTTTGGTTTGGGAAGGGATCACGCCAACGCATGAAAGAACAAAAGTTACTGGTTATTGGCGGCAACCTCAGCGTCCAGCGTTACCGTGGCGAGATCCTGCAACCCGTCATGACTCCTCCGTTCATGCACCACCACGGGCCTGACCCTGCAGCATGAACAACGGCAGACAGCTGCACGTTGCAAGGCTTGCGAGGCACTATAGTCCACATAAAAGATCCCCTTTTGTTATTCGAAGAGTAGCCTATGTGGCGGCAGCGGGTTTCCTCTGTGACCAAGTGTCGATATAGCCGTGCCTTTGATATCTAATAACAGCTTATTAATAATGAATGTGTTCCATTGCTGTGAAGATCACTTCCATAGGTTTGCCTGTTGTGCAATATATTTGACATGCTCAATATAATATTCCAGTGGTGTCGTTAAACAAACAAACTTTATATGTTATCCTTTGAAGATTGCCCAAGCTTCGGGCAAACGTAGACCTATAATAAATAGAATAGTAATCAGCTTGGACCAATTATTGTATTGATTGTTTTGCGCTTGGACATTTATTTGTTGTTGTCAATCGCTCTTTAATATTTGGTATTAGGGGTAGAACTTAAAAATCAGGTTCAGATGGTTCTGTTTTGGATCCAGAACACGACACTAAGTACGCAGGACCTGCTGTAACATTGTTTCTATAATAAACAAAATCAACTAAAGTACTCTAAAAATATTGAAAAATAAATATTTTAGGTAAGATTTATGATGGATATTGGAAACTAAACGACAAAGTCATTGACATAGCCAAACGTGTATCTCTTTAAAGGGCAGAGTCGAAGGGACATTATGGCGAAGTTGAGGTGGCATGTACTCACGAATCACGGCCAATGTATAGTGATGATAGGTGTTCGAGAGAGTTGAACGTATCCTGCCCAACCGGTAGCAGCCGTCGTATGCATGCACAACCATTTTGTTTTATCTGGTGTTTTTATCGAACTAGGATATTGTATCGTCTGTGGTAATGATTACCACAGACGATACAATATAATATTCTAGATGCGTGATTGCGACGTTACTGGTGATTATGACGTCACCCGTCTATGATGGGACTGTCTTACGGTTTGAATAACTTTGGTGAGATTTGCTTGACGTCCTATTATAATTTTTTATTATATTATATATTAATATGCATTTACACTTACAGAATTTAAAACTTACATTTTATAATGTTTTAGATAAAACATGTTTTAACGTGCAAGTGTAAATACACACTTTTTGGTAGTATCCATACGGACAAAAAGTTTGAATTAATTTATCTTATTAAGTTTATCACGTATACTTGTATATATAGTAGATGATCTATTATAGTATAAAGTGTTTATAAATAAGAATACACAAGTTTGTTTCAGATTTGTGTGCATATAGGCCTAACAAAGAAATTGTCTGAATTAGATATGAATATAATTCACTGTTGGTTTAGGTGTTGTTCACAAATAATCATCAAACAAGACATGTTCATATAAACTTGTTTTTAAAACATAAAAAATGACAACGTTTTCTTTCCTCTTTTGTTATTACGTGTTTATTCAATTTTTAGTTGAGCTTGTTTTATTTAATTCAGATAATAAACATCTGACTCACAGCTGCGAACCGTAATACTTGTTAAGAAATCATTAACGACACCATAACCATTGTATTAAAGACTGGTTCTGAGAGATCTCTTGTATTACAGCTTCTCAATATACTTTTGTGGGTTGTTGGCAAGACTTTAATGTAATTATAAAGCTAATGAATCGGCGACTTGGCTTTGTGGTTGTCCGTGATTAAACGTGACAGAGAAGACATTTTAAAACGGTTTATCTCACTTGGTTACGAGGCGAACCGCGAACCGCGTTGAACACTCGACGGGCTGTGATCGCTTGGATTCGTTTGGTCACGTGATACCAACAAGCTATCGTTCGTCTGCTGCAAGCCGTCTGACAGGTGAACGATCCATTCAATGTACGGTCGACACACTCAGCGATCGGAACCCAAACTGTTAGCGTAACTGGCCTAACCGTTAAACAGAAACAGGAGCCTGTTCATGGCCCAGTGTTCAAACGGAGGAGACATGGTACCGTGGCCCAAGGATGTAAGCCAAGTCTCGTCCCCCTAGCCCGTGGGTAGGGACGTGATAGGAGTGGATATGTACGGGATGTATACCGGCTGTGTACGATGAGTGAAGAAGTGTCATAATGTGTATGTGATCAGTGCTTGTGTGTGATATAATCATAGTTATGGAATCTACGAGTCCTGGTGGCTCAGGACTGGGCACCCTACTGGTACTCGAGCCCAAGTCGCTGAGGGAATTCACCACAAACACGGAATATCTGTACGCGATGAAGGAAGATTTGGCGGAATGGTTCTGTGCTTTGTACCACAAGGAAATCACGGCACATAGCTTTTTAAATGTCTTAGAGACGGGCGTTATTTTATGTCAACACGCTAACGAAGTCCAGAAGTTCGCTAAACAGAGGAGAGAGCAAGGGGTGAGGCTAGAGATGAAGTCCTACTTTGTGAGGTCCATTCCTGAAGGAGAGGTCCAGCTGAGGGAGAGCGTGAAACCTGGGACGTTTCAGGCGAGGGACAACATCTCCAACTTCATCACTTGGTGCATTCAACTTGGTATTCCCGACGTGCTGAGGTTCGAGACGGATGATCTAGTGTTACGGAAGAATGAGAAGAGTGTGATTCTGTGCTTGTTGGAGATGGCCAGGGTGGGGGCCAAGCTGGGCATGTCTGCTCCTACTATTGTTCAGATGGAGGAGGAGATAGACGAGGAACTGGCTACTGGAGAACCGCCGCCACAGATTAAAACATGCGACATGAAATCTCTAGACGAAATGGTAAGTGAATCTTTTTACAGGCCTTTCCCTAGGATAATTTATTTATGGTGCTTACATTTCTAAATCCATGAGCACAATTTTTTCAAATTTTTTTATTTTAAATTTTTATTAATTTAAATTTGTTTAGCACACATTTAATATGTTATGCATTATACATTGTACATGGACAACATCTGAATGTGATGCTCATACAATTGCCTTAAATAATAACTCAAAGGGCTTACTTAAACAGGTAAGGAATAGAGGCCCCCTCCCCTACACCTTATGACCCTGGAACAACCTCTGTTTATTTACATGTACATGTAAATACACACTTATTGATCTATAAGTATAACATGATATTAACACTTGTGGTATGGTGACTGTTCATTCAGTTGTCCTTGACAATATTAATGTTGATTTTATTGTTATTATTTGACCACCCCGGTTCTCACACCACCCGGTTATAAAGATCACTATTTTAAAGACCAGAATATGTAAGTATCATTTTATTAGTGACTACCACACTATTTATTAAGACCAGTTTTACTAAATCTAACAGATGGTCTTAATAGAAGAGTTTCACTAGTTTAATACTATGTATCGTGGCAATATTCAGCATAATAGCTTTGGAGCTATTCGTGAATTATGTAAATTTTCATGAGTATACAGTGTGTTATGGAAAGCTTTAATGGATGTATAAAGGCGTTATGAAGGGATATTATACATCCATTGTATTCCACAAGAGGTGGATATCACATAATATTATTGTCATGCTTCGTTTGAATTGCAATTTCGTTACTTTCGTTTTGACTTTTTGTCAGTTTGAACGATCCTTTGAAGAATTTGATAGAGCTTAACATTGTTTTTAGTACTGTAACGTAAACAGATTTAGTGTGTGGGACTCATCAAAGTAATACGGTATTATACAAAATACACTTAGTAGTTTGAATGTTTCTTGGTGTCATCGTTAGGTCGAAATTCGATTCAACAGGTTACATTAATATTATTACACTTAGCCTGATAACAAAACCACAAAGCTGGTATACAACATAAGTTAAGTAGATGAATATAATTATATAAAAAACAAAAAAAAACATTACGATAATGATATTATTATTGCCAAAAATTGACTGTGACTGATAAAGCAAGCCATTTCTTCATGGCACTTAATTAAGCTTATGTAATATGTAAATTATATCATATTATGATCGTAATTAATAACACATTGCTTGATGTAATGTGCAAAATTATTATTAACGCTTAAATTATGCGTCCTTTGTCACTTTTGGTAAACATTAGCTTGATTAACCTTTATACTGGTCATTGCATTATTACTCAACACTAGGATATCAGAGACAGTTGCATACGTGTGTATTTATTGCAGGGAATCTGGCAACGGTTACTGCTGTGTAAATATGAGCTCACCAACGTAATCTAGTTATACGTCGTACATTGTTACGTGATAATAATCACCTGATGTCTCCTGTGGTCTATAGGATAAACATTTCCTCCATTTAATTAACATTCTGAAAATGATTATCATAGAGGATACTAAGCACGTTACCCTTCGATATCAAGTTTATATCACTAATTACAAATATAGCACAAGTAAGCACAGGTGAGCTGCACGTGTTTTGTAACACTCAAACTAGAATCGTCTACTAGATTACAGACACATATATCAGGTATCCACGATTCATGTCAAATGTCTACTAGACCCATAAAAATAGTATATACAAGCTCGTTGCCAATATTTCAACTAGATACCTGTCAGTAATGTACTAGAACTATACTTGGTCCGTGCAATGTTCTCTAGATTCCTGTAATGTCAATAGTCAAGAATATCCCTGATAATTATCCACTAGATCATCATCCCTGGTTATAGTCCACTAGATCCCTGATAATTATATCCTGGATTTCATTCAATAATTCACTAAATCCCTGACATTAGTCCACTAGGTCCTGATAATGATCCACTTTATCCTTAATAAATAGTCCACTAGATCCCTAGCTGATAATAACCAACTAGATCTCTTTATCATTATTATTCAGCAAATTCTTGCCAATAATCTACTGTTGAAAGCATATTTTTGACAACTGTCGACTAGATTCCTGGCATAGGTGCATTATTCATCCTCCAATAATGATCAATAGTTTCCACAACGTTGCATTAAATCATAATTTATATAACAGACTAGTAAACATGGGTTTCACAAAGTGCATTATCAGTTCGCTTATTTGAAGTAGAATTCTGCACGTGAATTTATGTATGTTTTCGGTTACTTTGAGATAATGTTGAGATATTTTCAGAATCAGTCTGAACGTCTTATCAAATCTTTCTGATGGCTTCCTGTGGTATGCACTTTAAGCATATATCTTTTGGCGAGGCTAGCTCACGCGGATTTGCGTGTTGTATCTAGATTAATATGGTGGATCTGGAAAATTCCCAGCGTGGGTAGCCAGCCGGCCATTGATAATAGCAGACCGTCATTAATAGATCAACCACTTGGTTTATTCCATGTCTTTGGACCGAGTCCAACCAGCACGCACGCGAGACCTCGTTATGCCGAGATGTGTTTTGACTGGTACTAATCATGTTCTGTCATATCACATTCATTTAATGTTCGGTGCAAACACCAGTCTAGCGAGTATTCGCGATATATTATTACTTTTGTTCTATGAACACGGTGCAATATATTGCCCACGCAGCACATTACAACCATTACTACACTATATAGTTTGTCATGATACCTAAAGTTAATCATGTCACGAAATGTCAAATGTTATGTAAATCTAGATTCGAATGCTTCCGATCAAGCACAGGTTGGGAATTTCAATTATTAAAAAGCTGAGACTGTTTTGACAAATAAAAATATATTATAAACTTTACAACATTGACATTATTTGATTTGCCTTGTTGGTGATATATTACTGTTTGATCGACATTACTGAGGGTTATTCTATATGGGTTTTTAAAAAATATCATTAAATGTTGTGGTATGTGTGATAACAACAGAAACCGGTTTGAACTTCAAATATATACATATTATATTCGGGATTAATTACTTACAATAACACATATGGTTATGGATTAACAACACGAGAGTTTAGTTTGCTCTAAGTTGGCATAATTACATCCACTCTGTTGAGATCGCATAATACGTAACGGCATGTGTTTTGTTGAGTCTAGTGTAACTATTATTCAACTCAACTGCTGTCTGGCCGGCGCTCCGTGATTCACCTCGTATGACTAGGACACACAAACAGATACAATAGATCGATAGGTATTCAGATATAAACAGATGATTCACGGAATAACTCAACAAGTTCTCCCACGTGTAACTTGGTCCGGGGTCGTGGTACGGTTCGTAGTTTTGTCTTGAAAGCATATCCAGCGTGGCATTCAGATTAGGTGGTGGTGGTGTACGTGTGGGTGTGGGATGTCTTTGTGCGTGTATTGGAGAGGGGTGGATCACCATTGTACATTGTACTTGTAACGACGTCATTACGTTTGTGTTGTTCACATTTAGCAGTTTGTGGAGACAAACAATATTATGAATTAGAAAGACGTGTTTAATATTTACAAATTAAATCAATTTAGAGTGCTTAAACCGTTCTTCACAAAGAACAGGAGCGGGGCATAGTTCAGAGCAAGAGTGTCCTCCTGAGGTTCGATAGGTCGACGGATCGATCCCTCTCAGTGGGCCCGTTAGGTTATTTCCCGTTCCAACCAGTAATCCTCGACTAGTCCATTATGCCGTGGTGTGTGCTATCCCGTATGTGGGAAAGTACACATAACAGATCCCTTGCTGTTATTCGAAGAAGAGTAGCCTATGTGTGGTGCAGCGGGTTTCTTCTGTGTGTCGACATATAACCGTGCGTTTGATATCCAATAACCTCTGATTAGAATTCAATGTGTTCCAGTGTTTTCGTTAAACAAACAAATACCACTCGCTCAGACACATTACAAACAATGCTACCAAGCCTGTATTAAATGTAATGTGGACATGCAAAACAGAAGAGAAACCCGCTTCCATATCACACTCTTCTATTTTTGACGAGAAACAAGAATTGATTTTAATACTAGTACATGTATATAAATTATGCATTTTGCAAGTTCTGGTTCAGCGTTAAGACTATGCTGCTAGTTGTGTTCATCAAACGATGTCAAACGACAGGTGGCGCCGTCATCTGTTCTGAAGACATCTGCATCCTCCCCAGGGACGTCATATTCACGCTAAACGCACCCAACAGACAACTGAGCACTAAGTGAACAATTCATATTCCCATTCTATTTATCAATTTCCAGCCCTTCTTATGCCAGTTCGATCTATACCGCACCGCAGATAATCACATTATCTCCCAATGAATATGTAAATATTATTCAGTTATCATATAAGTGATTGTTTTATGTTATAGCATACTAATTTTATCGAGAAAAATACATAACATTGTCTTTTGACAAACACAAGTACATGTATATTGATTAAAATTGTAATTAAATTGAATTAAATGGCTTCTTGTATTGATGTTTAACATCCAATAGCCGATGATTACTATCAATATGATCCTTTTGTTAAAAAAAACTTTAATTAGCTTTATCTGCTATCATTTTATAAAATCTAAAAATTTTTTTTTGCTTGTATGATAATTCTGAAAGACAAACTTTAGTTTATACGTGTGCTGAAATTGTTATTCTTAATACCCCTATTAACGTCGTGTGTATACTAGTATTTAAAGGGGATCACTAACCGATTTTGGCGCCCAACGTTTCCTCTCTGTTGCGCCTGTTGACAAAGGATACACCGTAAAACTGTTCGAACGTTTTAGCTCCGAATTTGGTGGAGATATTCGTATAACGTGTAAGAATCGTTTGAATGTAAATTAAATATAATTATATTTGACATTTCTGTGTGCAATTTTTTAGATAAATAAGCATATTGTTTTCTATGCTGCTAACCCTCAGTACCGTATAACTTTCGCGCCAAAATGATGAGTGGGAGTCTTTAACAGATTTTAAAAATCAGTCTAGACATTTTGAGGACTTTTTTTAGTTTGGAGTTATTTGATGCATCGAAAATATTAACTGTCGTACATTACAATTTAAGTTTGTACAACAAGTTAATAAAACCAATTCGTTATACCTTTAAATCATCAATGAGGAACATTCCATCATGTCTTCACGCTGTTAAAAAGATGTTTCTCATTTATAATTACTAATATCGTGTAACAGTTTGCAAGATGTCTGTCTCCCAGAGAGCACACGTGTGGCCAATATTCATATCATACGAGTGTGCTCGTTTGAGAATTCACAACAAAGAAAAGTACTCGTTGTTTTTAAGTTATACCTTCTCGCAGCTCCAAACAACTGCGAGAAAACGCGAGACACGATGGTTTAATGTATTGTCGCACGTGGAGCAATTTGTAGCGTAACGCATTACTTCAAACTAAAGAATGTATTGCTCCGCGTGTTTGTGTCTGTGTATATTGGTTTGACTGGGGCAACGGATAGATGAGATAACATTTGGAACACATTATGAGAAATCTGACTCTTTCGACGTTATTTTTTAACATTTATTGGAGAATTGTTAAGGTTTTTTCACGTGACACCGCACATATGAGGCGTTTCAGTTTCACAGATGTTTCAAATGTTTCTCACATCTCAAGGTTATTTTATCAACGGTTACGCGTATGTTGAACAATCATTAAGAAAGTCTACGTTAAAATATTCCTCCGCATATGTATACCAGCTAAAAACAAAAGGTATTAAATGTGACTTACGAAGACAAATATTTCGTTTAGCTATCTTTAATATGACGCTATATAGTGATTGGGGTGGGGGGTCTTTAAAAAGAAATACATGTATATGCGTTCTCTGCTTTATATAACGTTATGACTTAAAGCTCTTAAGACTATTATATTGATACCAAAACATATTCTGGATTGTTCGAAGACGTATTTTGTTAGAACGCGAAGCAGAGCCGAAGCTGATCATACATTTGACGCCAGACGTTCTTATTCCAAACTTAGGTCTTATATCTACAACATAACATTACTAACACGCCGTTACTTGCCAAAATGTAATTCACCGCAACTCTGCTAAATTGAATTCCAGTCTTAATTACTGAATAAGTGTATGATAGACATAATACTTTAGCATGGTAATTTATTTTCAAAAGTTATTTTTACTACATCTGTATATTACAAGTTTGTAATTTGAGATTGAACGCCAAACTCTTTAAGCCCTGGCAGGGGGCTTTAAAAAAAAAGGAAAACGTTGTTTGTTTGATCTCTATAATGTATGTACAAGTTTCTTACGCAAATTGAATAGCTAATATGAGCTCATAAATCTGCGATCTAAGATATATGTTTCAGTCTGTAGTGAATAGTTAATCGATTATATGACGCCACGCAATAGATATGTCACACATCTGTATATTAAACATTTTTGCATTGCATAAGGTGCATTAACATAAAATGGCGCATGTCAAAATAGTTAATATTTGAATAACTACGTTCGGTATTTTTTCTTTTTCTTTTAACTTCTCAGTATTATGTTTCAGTCCGCAGCCATTTTATAGTTTTCGTTTAAGTGAAGTGGCATAGTCAAGTATTCGGTATTGAGTAGTCCCATGACTTATGTCAACTTTTTATTATCTAAACGAATGGCGCCATACTCCGTACAGATCCACTTGTTTACAGAGTTAAGTTTTAATTGCATGTCTATACTTGTAACTTTAAATGTCTCCTGATAGCAGAGTTGAGCATTGAATCCCGTTCAGATTGATTTAACATTAATTGTGTAGAATAAAGACTGCAAAAGAAATTTGGGCTAATACAGCTTCTACTACTACTACTACTACTACTACTGATACTATTGTTGCTATAGGTATTGCTATTGCTACTACTGGCACTGCTACTACTACTGTTCACACCATTAGTTCTTCTGCTACTACTACTACTACTACTACTACTACTACTAGTACTTCTTCTACTACTACTACTACTACTACTACTATTACGACTACTACTACTACTACTACTACTACTACTACTACTACTACTACTTCTACTACTACTACAATTACTACTACTATTACAATAACAACAACTACTACTACTACTATGACAACGACTAGTACTACTACGACTACTACTACTACTACTACTACTACTACTACTAGGGCCTACTACTTCACTGTACAACAACAAGTATACAGACAACACTCAGAATAAACTACAAAATTAAAGATTAACTTAATGTTGTATTAATCTATTTATTATTCATCATACGTACTTAGTTCGGCAAATCCTGAGATTAATATAATTGTGGAAGTTTGCGTGCCACGAGAGTGCGTATTAAATTGAGATTAGCACCAATCAAACTACATGCACGTACATACATGTATATAAAACCTTAATCGACAGTCAATATGTTTTCGGGAACGTTGGAGCGTATGTTAGTCAAGATTAGGAGTTAAGTGAATCACCACGCGCCGTACTCATAATAATAATAATGTTTGCGCACGTACATTGAGTCCAGCCATGCGTTCAATAGAGTGAGCGTTCTGCTACCGACGCAAACAATTTTGACTGGTACCGATCGTGTACTATCATATCACATTCATTTAATGTCAGATGCGAGCACCGGTGACAGAACATTTTTTCTCGGTAGCAGAACCAAAGAACGCTCGCCCTATTGAACGCAAGGCAGGTTATGCGTGGTATAGTTGCAAATTAAGAATTGTTCATATAGTTTAGGTATACCACTCCCTCCCCGCTATACCTGCACGATGTCAAACTCTCGCCTTGGGTAAAGCCTTGACATGCAATTTTTGGTCTCAGCCTTCATTGACGGACCGACGATCATGATGTGACTACCAAACTTGCATATAAACTAATACACTGTGCGCCATTTAATGAACATTCATGTGTATGTATGCATAACAATTAATAATATTATCTTATAATCAGACAAAAACAGAATTATGGAAGCCACAGGTGAAACAGGAGATTTTCATCTTTCTAGAACATCTGGTATCATTGCGGTATTGGTTGAGGTTCGTATGCGCTTACCATCAGATGATCTCAACATTGTCAAAATATCTCTTCGACTTTGCCTTGTGCGGAAAAACGCTTTTGGCTATTTTAGGATTTTCACGTTTAGATTTGTGCAGTGGAGTTTCTCATAATACACTATGTCATTGACTCACAAACATCTCACAAAAACATTATCTAAATGAACTCACACCAAGATGGTTGTATAATTACTGTTTGTTACTCTGCTGTTTCTGGTCGATTGACGGGCTTGTTATTGTATCCCGAAATACAAACATGTATGATGTACATACAAGCCATAAGTCACGAGCACTTAGTTTATAGAAAAAGAATTACTCTGTCTGTTTGAAAAATCTATTCTTCTGAATAATTTTGTTGTATGATACATGTTCGCGTATATGTTGATAAACTAAAAGAAAAGAAAATAGGTTGACAACTTTTATCGTTGGTGTGAGTTCATTTAGATAATGTTTTTGTTAGATGTTTGTGAGTCAATGACATAGTGTATTGTGAGAAATTCCACTCCACAAAACATGGCTACCGTGAAAGCTCAATAAAGACATAATGCTTTCTTAAACCATGCTATTTACACGTTTTGATCAAAGTTATGGATCATAAAGTTTGTACGCGTTATAAATGAAACAAAGTTCACAACGTTAGTAAATAAAATGTGAACTACATGACTATGTATTTTGTTAACATTTTTGCCATTCCTGTTCAGGTGAAATGTACTAAATTGACTTTATAACGATTGTTTAGCACGAATTGCTTTGTTAGTGTTACGCCTAAATCTCAATCACGCATACCATAAGCCCCAGTCCCATATAGGTGCCGGATCAACACGGATCACATCCGGCACGATCCGGCGTGTGAACCGTGTAGCCG
>JAULBR010027613.1:0-15467 GCA_032355825.1 Melanodrymia aurantiaca
CCGTGTTTGATAATAATATGCATATAAGCGAAATATGCTATAAACCGATATGCGATTAAGTGGAATCTACTGTATATCACTGGGCAATACTTAGTTAATAATATGATATAGAGTTATAGATAATAGTATTTCTGTTTATTATCTAACTGCTTTGGCTGTTATTCGTCAGTACATGTCATCTTGACTTTGTAATTTCCCTTCGACTCTGCCTTTTATAGAAGTATGCTTTAGGCTATTTAATGGTTTTGTTTTTTAGATACGGAACTTTGATTTTTGAAATCTTGAAATAAAAAGTACCAAAAAAAAGTATAATAAATATGTTCAGAAGCATGAAATATGAAAAGTACATTTGTATACATGTGTAGAAGGAAAATTATTCCTAATTAAAATTTTAAAAAAAAGAAAGTTTTATAGGAAGCAGTTTAATGAAATCCATGCTGGAACTATTAGGATTTTATAAATAAAAAAATGAAATCCAATTTCTAACAAATATTTTAATCCCAGTTATAATGGATATTTTACATTATGTGCTGGCCAACAGAGCATTGAGAAATGACACAGACACGATTTTAATATAAAAAGTTATTACGAAATGCATTAACGTCTTCCAGCATGATACAGAAGTAACTGTATGTCGAACCGATATGTGCTAACCCGACTGTCTCCATTGAAGCACAGCTTTATCGAATTCTCGCCCCAACCATATATCATTTCAGGGAGAAAAAAGGAAAATTTTAATATGCTAGATTTGCCTGATAACATAGCACCGAGGAAGAACCAGCCACACACTGTGACAAAACAACTGTAAATATCCATTGATTATGGTAGAGCTGAGTTTCAGTAATTGGCGATATTTGATCCGAGCTGTTTGGACTGATAGGAAGCTATATAAGCATACAGCACGCAGAAATACAATACAGTTTGGCTGCTAGCTTCAGGTCTTATATAAACGATTAATAGCACAAGCCAAAAATATATTTTTGTTGCCACAAGAAAATAAACTACAGCTTGTGTGTGTACTACTTTAAAAAACATATCTAAATAAAGAATTATGTACATGTACAGGTATCAGTGGATGCATCCCGATAGACAGAAGAATAAAAACAATAACAGGGTTAATCTAAGTTTTTTGTTTGGGTCCAATGGCTGATAGGATTGGAAAAATCAGTGCTATTTTAGTAATAGTTCGGAAGAAAATTATCTAGACAAAAATATTTCTACACCAAATTGTAAATTCTTAACAAAAAAACTGATGATTTTCAGTGCATTTGTTTTATGGAAGTGGCCTATATTAAACACAGAAAACTGTTGTGTGGATAAATCTATAAATAAGTATGACAAGGTTGTAGCAAATAAAAATTTAACGCTGTCACATTTATAGGATATACACACCCAGTTTAAATATTATACTTAATCAGTTGAATTACATGTATATCATCTGTAAATGCTGTGACCTTTTGACCAACGCAATAACTGACAGAACTTTAGTGTGTCAATGAATAATGATTACCGGTATTTCAAATGAGAACTAATCCATACTTCGTCCATTACAAGCTATAACAGTTCTGTATCATCTGTGACTCACACGATAAGTATTGTTACTTAAAAGCAAACAGCTCACGTGAATAAAACAGCATGACACGAATAAAGAATGACAAAACGACCGAAACATGTAAACTATTCCAATAAAGTGGACTCCATCAGAATCACATTCAAATGAAATGGAAAAAAAAAAAATGCTGGTTCTGACAAATTTGAGGAATCAGATATGTGGTTTTTCCAAGAGCTTATGATGTTGTAATAATAATTTAAACAGTATTGAAAACAATACCAAGTGTAAACTTAATAATGTGGACATGAAAGATTTCGTTATAGGACCAAAACAATGTTCTGTTTTAGACAACAGTTCCGGATTAGAGAGTTTTTTCAGTGTTGTTTATAAATCAATTTGAGACCATAAAATCTATTTAATTTGCACAGATTACTGGATTAGACTATTGCTGGATTAGACAGGTGGTTATAGAAAATATAAAAAGGGACAGATCCAGGATGTGTAAATAGAGGGGACCAAATATAGAAATACAATGTGCAGGAGTGGGGATGGTGGTGGGTGTGTAGAAGGCAATATAGAAATAATACATGTTTTGCAAATTAGAAAATTAAATATAAAAAAAATAAAGGGAGGTTTCAAACACATTAAGACCCCGAAATCCACCACTGCATGTGATTAATATGGATGTAGTATTAGCAGACATGATTCATGGTTTGTACCACACCCATTCCTCCCCGACCCAGATCCCTGACAATATGAACGCAGCCTGTATTTAATTAGATGTCCACTAAGTTAGGTTTTAACGTATCTGTACAAGTTTGGCAAGTGTAAAACAAAACCTGTGTGGTGGTGCCAGCTGTATTTGTTAACTATGCTTAAGTAGCTGGAATTCGCGTTCAGAAGTCAAACGTAAGTAAGATTGAAATTTTCCCATGCATTTTAAAGAGCTCATATAAATATGGGACTAATCTCGACATCCTTCTCGCACAGGATGGAAATCCTCGTGTTGAAGTGCCTGAAAGCCATCAAAGAAACAAACCCTGTAGATTATACTCAAGGCTTTCACAGAGAAGCAGGAGCTCTTCAACAAAGAAAATTCCTACAGGAAAATGAACTCATTTGTATTTAAAGCCACGAAGGAATTAACCTGTCGTTTTAGTGCTTGGAGGTGGGGGTGGCATTTGACGTGGGGTATTACTCGGGCATGTGAACACATTTTAAACGTAACAATATAAACCTTAACTTAATAGCGATATCCGATCCATCTTGGACAGATCTCCTTGTCCAGTTAGGCATAGGTCAGTCAGTCAGGAAGTAAGGGTGTCTCCACCCTGACAAAACGGCCTAAATCTTTTATTAGATGTAGGAATGGCAATTTGTGTAGCGGACATACAGTCCAGCTGCCGCTACTGTCAGGACAGAATGAATTAAACTATAAAAACTGGTGTCCACCACCGAACAAACAACGATGAAACTAAAAACAATGATGAAACTTAAAAACAAAAGATGAAAGAAAATGCCAGGATTAATGTTAGTATGAGAAAGGAAATCAGCTACCACTACAGAATATGGCTACCATTATTCAATAAGCAGCAAGTGATGTTTTATATGCACCTTAACACAAACAGGATGGCACATATCACAGATTTTGTTATACCAGTTGCAGACCACTGGTTGCTTTAAGTGGTAGTACACCTCCACATTGAGCATTGCAGAGCATGCACTTTGGGTTGGAGTCGATACTAGAATTAAAAATCTAATTCTTCGATTACGTTTCAAAAACCAATTCCAATATCACATAATTTTCTGTCATCTAGACAAGTTTGCCAACCAGTACCCATAATCTTGTTCACTTCTATCCATCACTTTTACACTATTAATCTATTATCATTGCGAACTTAATGTTGCTATGACAACAGTAAGTATTTTGAGGAGTTGATAATTGCAGCCAATGAATAGACCTGCGGCATCTTTCACAGCAGCTTGACAATCAGTTTGCTTGTTAATACACAGCCTCGAGAAGAAGCAGATTAGTCCATCCGACATGTTAATCTGAGCATCGGTGGGTCTTTGATCACAAACCTCCAGCTATACAGGCAAGTTTGTTCATGTTCATACTTTAATTCTAGTTATTGGAAATATGCAGAGCTGGTGAAAAAAAAAGAAGCTAAATGCATGATAAATAGGAATCAATATTTTTTCATTTAATAAAGTATAGTCGTATACGATTATTCTTTTAAATCAATATTTGTTTATAAACGTATGAAATATTGAAGCTTAAGAACTAGGCCATACAATAATCATACTATACAAAGAAAAAAAATCTAATAACATAAAAAAATAATTAAAACTTTAGAACACAATATTAAAAATTTGAAAAAAAATGTCTGTTTAGAAATATTGAATAATAGCTTAAAAACCAGGTCATACAATAATTATACTACACAAATTAAAAAAATAATCCAAATAATATGATGAAATACTAAACAAAAATTATGAACATGCTTTCAATATCACGAAATAACGGTTTTTTAAATATAAAATTAAGGGACACAATGTTATAGCCTTGACAATATTAAAATTTTGTTCCCTGCTTTCATCAAGAAATAAAATATTTTTTAAAATGAAAAAAAAAAAACCAGGACACAATTAGTATTAAAAAAGTTGACAATATTAAAATTGACTTCCTGTTTCCAGATTAACTGAATGAATGGATGAGAGTAAACCTAGATGAAAATTAAGAGTGATATCACAGACTAATCTCAATCCATTGTCCTTCAACCAATCTGAATCAGTTGTCCTTCAACCAATCTGAATCGGTATCTTTCAACAACCTTCTATCGCCCCCATCAGCTCTGTTCAGGTGAAGTCAGTAATTGTTCTAAATTGGAATGCCAACAGACACTTGACTCTCCTACCTATCATCGCAGTGGATATTCTAGATCCAGTTCTGTGTGCTGCTGAATGAATTGGGCAAATCACAAAGCTGTGCGAGTGTGAACTCCGTACATATCAATAAATAAAATAGAATCGGGTGACTTTTTATCTTCAACAGACATCGAGAAAGATTTTCAGGGTAATTTGGAGCAGGTCATATACCAGGCCTAATCAAGGCTCACGGAATTGAATTTCAGTCACAAGATGATGAGTTCTTCACCTTTTTAGATAGGGAGCTTCATAAGAAAACCTGATTGTTGTTTAAGTATGAGTGAAATAAGAAGAAGCGGTGAGAACGAAGGTGTTCTAACATAATAAGCTCACACAGATGGTAAAAAGCAGACGGGATAAGATATCAGAAAGTAATTTGTATTAATTTCCACTAATTGGGGCTTTTCACAACCTTTCGTGATGTTTTTGTAAATGTCCTCACGTCATGCAATGATGGACATATTGGATATCTGAGTCATTGAAAATAACATGGCTTTTACCGAGAAAGAAAAAAAGAGAAAAAGATTAATATATCCACTGCACGCAAGTACATAATCTGACCACATAATAGTAATATTAAGTTCTGTAAACTAATAATTACATGTCTCGAAGAATGTCAAACAATTGGCAGATAATTTTCCCTTGATATAAACTTTCTATTGATCACAGGATAATTTACTGTAATTCCTGTCTATTATGGTACAAAGAAATGTTTTTAAAAGTTTGTTTAACAACGCCACTGAAGCACATTGCCTATTAATGTCAAATGCATGGTTATATCGACACATTGTCTCAGAAGAAACCTACTACTACCACATAGGCTAATCTTACTAATTAGCAGCAAGGTATCTTTCATATGCACTGGTCCACAAACAGGATAGCACATACCATAGCCAGTCATTGTTAATAAAGCAGTGGCTGGAATTGGAAAAACAGAATGAGTCTACTGAGAAGGATCGATCCTTTTACCTCATGAACCTCATGACTTTTTTAAGTTGAATGTTCTAGCGCTGAGCTAGATTCCATTCCCAATAAATACATGATGGGTTTTCTCAAATAACATGGATTTTATTAATGCAGCTTAAACATTTGTTCTTTTTTTAACGAAATAGTGTGTTGAGAATTGATTAGTAAAAATGTGAAATTGATTAGTTTGCAGCAAAATGAATGTGAGAAATATGAAAGGAAATATAGCGCCAGAAGACAGGTTTAAACTGTACAGATTACAAGCCTACAGTCATGAAATAAAAACAACCTGTCTTCGGAAGAAGAAAATTATGTTGTAAATGCATTTTATTTCACTTTTTTGTTTTGTTATCTTTATCCCAATTCTTATTGTGAATTTTAAAAAACATTTCTAGATTTTAAAGTTTATTAAAATATTAACTGCATAATAAAAGTTACTCTATAATTTTGCCGTAGCCAAAAAAAAGTTCATTCATATTGTAAAAACACCTTATTTCAGTTATTTTTAAATATATCTATAGATATAAATAATACCTAAAGATAGCAAACTCTTTGACATAATAATACCTTCTTGTTAATTGTTCGCTATGACAATGTGGCCTGATGGAAGAAACACCAGTTGAAAGGAACCGTTGTGATTTATACATCTACGCATGCCATACCATAAATCACATTAACTGATTTACAGATGGAATCAGGGCAGGTTTTGTCCCATTCTAGCCGTCCCCTTTTTCAACTTTTGTCCTTTAGTTTACAAAGGCTGCTTTCTCTCTGGCTGTATAATGCAAGCTTATGACAAAGTCCGGCCGTGTTCTATAATTCATACTGATTTAATAACAAAGTTCAAAGATTTTTAGTGACCTTGAGACTTTCAAGATATTTGTTTATTACATGTATACAAAGTAGGTTAACTTTTTTAGATCTTATTACCAGTACATAAAGAACTTTTAGGTGAGCATTTTTGACTAAGCAAATTCACTACAGTGATATTTCATTAAAATATTTCACTAAAATGATATTTCACTAAAATAATAATTCACTAAAATGATGTTGCACTAAAATGATAATTCACACTAAAATGATATTTCACTAAAATGATACTTCAATAAGGTGATATTGCGAAAGTGATTGGTCTAAAAAAATTGTACAGACTGTATACCATAATATTACTTTTACCAGATGTTATTTTATAATTTTACTCTAAACAAATAAATTAATAACTGACAACGGAATAAAAATATTTATTTAAATTAAATATTTGGCATAATTTAATCGCTACCTAATTTACCGGTTAGGCCTACATGTATATAAATGAACAAGGTAGCATTCAATCTGAATCCTCAGGAAATACTTAATTTGTACAAGTCGAAAACAATTTGTGTCAGACTGCTTTACGCATTATATCAACTGTATTTAATTTCGAATGCATTCCACATTTTATTACCAACATCCTGACACTTATCAAAATGGTATGTTCATATTTCCTTCCTCATTTGTAAAACATCAAGCTAGAATGTTACCTAATTCAGTCCAAAATGCCATATTGCAACTTTAAAACAATACCGTGTACATTTGTATGGAACAGAATACAGTTAACCTCATTTCATATAATGCACCGTATTCAATAAAATAGTAAACAGTCTTCGTTTGCAATTCAATTGTAATAGAAAATTGGAACAAATGGAGCAACCATTTTGGTGTATCCGGTTATAAATGTGCCATTAATCAGCTTGTGTTTGCGTTGGCAACAAACCAAAATATAAACACAGAGTTCTTGAAACCATGCATTGCCTCAGGGCAAGAGAAAAACACACAGATTAACTGCAACTGGAGAAATCCTAAACTTCCTCTTTCTGCAAAATCCTGGAATCGGATAATTGGCTTACTGACCTGAATTTATAAACACTGTGTATGGATTAACACTGGCAACAATTTATTACAAACACCAATTAGAAACTTTGCAATATATTTTTCCTTTTATATCCTAATCGTTATTTTATTAAGAGTCATAATTATCAAGAAACAAGATAATAATTGTTGAAGGTTGATCTCTTCAGACAGAATGTGCGTCATTTTGACACATTTCCAGACAATATTATTATAATATCTTTTAACATGGCCTATAAATCTGTCATAACTGGTAAGGAAGTTTTGGCAAGAAATACTTGTGGCGGTGCCGACAGAAAATGAGTTTTAGTGAAGTCATTAAGTGGTTTTCACAAGGCGCTGAGAGACATCGAGTAAAACACCAGATGTAAGTGCATTGGCTGACTGTATAAATCCATAACCATAACTTGACGTTCCATTGGCCCCCATAGGGCTGTGCTTAACACATCTGGTAGATATTGGGTTCGAATTCTAATGGTGACGTATGGGTAGGTGTATTGCCATTTATACTGACCAGTATCAATAAATGGTGTAGCAAAGGCCATGGTGTGTACTGTCCTATTTGTGGAAAAGTGCATATAAAAGATACTACATGTACTTAGCAGGTTTTCTCTTTCATACTAACACTAACTTCTGTTCTGAACAGGCAGCCTGAGTCAAGGCAGCTGGACTGTGTGACTATGACCAACGTGCTTGGACATTAATTGGATATAAACACATGAATAAGTTGTACCTAACTGACGTTCCAAACATTACTAAATTATAGGTATGGTATGTAATGTACTGTACTGTCTGAGACAGCACGACTTATTGCTTATTGAAAATAGCCTGTACCAAAATGCATTGCTATTAATAACCATCAATTTTGTCAAATTTCCAACTGTTAATATGAACATTCCCTAGACTGGCTCCCAGGTGGCTTATTGCTGCATCACTTCCAGCATGTGAAGGCTCAACCGGAATCTGGTTAAGGATGAAATATGTTTCTATAATACTTTTATCCATCCCAATGGGTTTTTATAAGCCATAATGTACTATGTAGTTCACATAGGTTACACAATGAGCCATAATGTACAAGATAGGTCAAGTAGGTTATACAATCAGGCAATTTGTTCTACTTCAGATGACAATTCCTAAAACCTTTGCCAAGCATGCTATTTTTAAAATGTCTTAATTAAAAATCAATAGTGTTTCTAGTATTGTGTAACTATATCAAGGGGCGGTACCGTCATACGCTCAGAGTGGATACGTGTTCGATAATGTCCCGCAAACCTTGAAATTAAGCAACCACCTTTCACTGGCTACAATTTTCCACCCCTTCTCACAAGATTTAACAAGTTGTGCTGGCCCTACTAAGTTACTGATTAGTCAAATCCATCTGTAGATATGTGGATCATTTACCAGGTTGGTACGTGTATAAGATATCATAAGAAGAAAATCGTTTACCAGGAATGTATAGCATATCATCTTAAGAGAAAAAACACGAAGGCTGTATAAAAACAAACAGCTGAAAGCAGTGGATCTCACATGCACCACTGATATGTTTGTCAGTGGGCCATGAAATGAGGTCCATCAAGAATCAATTTGAGCACCATCTGTCTCTGCTAATTCACTGGTGACCATGGACTGCGTGCACTGTGCAGACCGTTTATCTAGCTTTTCAAAGTGGATGTGGAGGGGTAGCAGGGGCATAGCGTGGTCTGGATCAGGTGGGGTAGGGGTGGGGGGATTTGAATATGAACCTTGTGGACCCTGGTGCGGTGCTAATATAGACTCCATCTAGATATTGTAAAATAAAAAAGTTTGGTACCGCATGGATAAATAAAATCCTTGTATGCAATCATCACCGTCGAATATGATCTTAGCAGACCTTATAGTCTACATTTTTCCTATATAGTGTAAAAATTAACCTTTCCTCAAGCAGGTGGGTGGAGGAGGAGAGTTCATCTTAACACCCCCTGAACCCCTCTAGCTTACGCCCATGCAGTAAGCATTTATATGTACTAGTGTATCTTGAGCCAGTTGGAAGGGTGAGCACTGCATACCTGCAAGCCCATACTGTAACAATCTCCGAGGTTCATCACTGCCACGTATCCGTGTGTCTATAAACAGAGCTGTGCTGAAAGCTGAAACTCATCACCAATCCAAAGTTTTCAAACAAACGAAAACCGATACACTGCCAGATATTTCACGCTCATGGAACCATATACATATATTTTACATCCTATCTTCAACCTCCATCCTGCTTTTTAATGAATATTTCTGACATACATGTAGTTTTTAACTTTACAACTACAAAAGTAGTTAACACACTATATAAGTACTGTCTGCAGACAAATTCATATTTCCCAGTCTTTTATTGCAATATTAATTAAACATCATTAGACGATGATTAGTGTTAGACAGATTTAGAATGTTTGTTTTTAGTTAGAAATCAATCAAATTTATGGCAGAAAAAGTAATTTTGTGGTGAATTTCGGTTGCAAGAAATGTAGAATTTCCTGTCATTTTGGCATGACTTAGACAGTAAGTTTGCCCATTTTAACAAGAAATGAATACTTGCTTATTTTATTCTGTACATACATTTAAATTACATACAAACTATAATGTGATGAAAAATTATACACAATGCTACCCACTCAAAATTGTTCCTATCATCCAAAGGTTAAAGGTACACTGTATTACCCCAAGTCCCCCATGTAAACAAAACACAACTACATGTATATATGTATTTCCCTAACTGGACACTTCAGCATGTCCAAACCCATTGTATAATGCAGTTCTTTCTAAATTCATGTCCATACCTACAGCTGTGATAAATACAACCAACCAGACAGGAGAATATCAAAATGTGTTGGGATCTTCACCTTATTGATTGATATTTAACAACTTGGTTCCTACAAGGTGGCGTGAGACCTTTGTTATTGATTGGTTGACAGGGTGATGTTAAGTGCTCCTAGTGAACTCTGTTTTTCACAGGTCATTTGTTCGCTTGTAATTAATTTTTTTCACAATTACTTGTAGCTTCTTCCAAGCATGGACGACTGGCAAACTCTTTGATGTGCACGGAATCAAAGTGGATAACTTGTCAATAATTTACATGGTTTTCTTTCAGCATTACTGCAGTCATCCATGCCACGCAATTAACATGATGGAGACATGGAATTTCTATATGAAAGACAACAATTGATAGTCGAACTGATCTGAATCACCAACTAGTAGTTACAGAAGATTGGAAAGCAGATAGTAACTTCTTTGTTAATGTTACATGTAGGCATACATGTATATCTGATCTGAGATAACGGATAATACTATAAGAGTCCTAAACCATGCAGTCATGAAACATTTAAATATCATAAAGTGTTTTGTTTGATGACAGCACTGGAGAACATTAATTAATAAATCTTATTACCCATAGGAGAAAAAGAGATGCACACACTTATATAATGTTTTTCTGTGACCTCTCTAGGGAGATACAGTATTGCTTCAAGCTCTGTGACCACAAACAATTCTTGTCACTTTATAAAAAGAAACCTGGCTATTTGATTGACGATCATGTCATCACTGCATGACGTAAATCCTTGAATATGAAAATGGAGACATAGATCTATACATATAAGATGACTATGCTTACATTTCTCAATAACTATTATAGCTTGGGGAAAGGTAAATTCAATAACCGGTAATACACATTATCAGTCCCACATTTTTCTATTTTAGTTGTTGCTTTTTTATATGCAATTTCACAGACAGGATATTAGGCCTACACACTACAGCTTTTGAGATACTAATCATGGACGAGTTGCAAAATTTTTAAATTCTTAAAGTAAATTGAAATTTTTATAACACTTTGTGACCAACAATTTAAAGAAAACAAATCCTTCATTTTTCTAGTTAAGTGTAATAATGTGAAAAACATTACAGAGTTATCCTAGTTTTAAGTACAACCCGGACATGAATGTCATACAGAAGTCGAATACAACCAATTTTAGACCTCATTATGTCAATTTCACGTCTTCTGGATTTCCAAGTATTGGCAATTGAATCACTACATCTAATTTTGTGTCTCAAACCATAAGCTACAAGCAATTTTCTTGAATTTACAATTTACTGAATACCTAAAAAGACGAAAACAGTTTTCTCACAAATGAGAAAGTCAGAGTTAAATAGAGAACCCAAAATTGTGCGCAACATTTCAACTGGACTGAAATTACCCACTATTCACCATAATCCAACTAGCTAGTATAAATGGGAACAAATTGGACATTCGTCTCTCCAAAAGGTAGTGATTACCCCGCAAAATGGTGCTACACGAGATGCATGATATACTAACAAAGACCATCAACAACAATTTAACCCTCAATTCCAGCTGGCCGCAATTACGAGAAAACCTGTCAGAAGACCATTTTCCCATACAATTTTATTACAGCAAATTGGTCGGACTCTTGGTGCACCGGACATGGCCTCCGCGGCACCAAACTCTGCATTTCCAACTAATTCAGCTACTTTGCCGTCGCTGTGGAACGGTTTGGAAGGAGCTAATTCAATTTCATCAGACTCGTTGCAAAGGTAGTTGTGTTGTCAATTTCTTTAAGGATTGATATATTCTGTATCCACAAACGTCGGCGCTAAGCCGGTGGGCATCTATGTGAGAGCCCGCATGACAGGAACTCTGCTGCAGACATAATCCTTCTAAGATTACTGACCAGACGTTTGGAATAATCAAAGATTAATCAAAGCGTAAATCTATTCCAACTTCTCCTGGCTGTCAGACAATGAACAGAGTAATGAGATGGCTTTAAAGACAGTATACATTCATCTTTTAGAACAACCTTAAGTCTAATTTGTAGGATGCTCGACCAAAAATATTGTGAGTAGATTAATTTAAATAAGATATTTCTGCAGGTTTGTGTCAAGATATTTGTGCAGGGGTGATCACAGCATAAAGTTAAAATATTTGTAAGGTAAACAAAATATAAAATCCCAAATACATGTACTATGTACAAAAAAATGTTTCTTTTGATATTGATAAAAATAGATTGTAATTTTATTTTTGAATTGTCAGAACCTTCCGTATTTAAGATCAGCATAATGTCAACAAATGTTATTTATACTAAAAAAATTTACTTCTGATTAATTTTAGTAAAATCAATGCATTAAACTTTTTTACACAGCAAAAACATTGCCTTTAATGATCAAAGAGAAACGGTTTAGTTCCGTTATTTAATCAGTAATACACAGCAGTCCTTCAAACGAACTCTGTGGCCAATCAGAATACAGGTAAAATGCACTGGTATTATTTCACTCTTCAATTAGAAAGAATGTATTTATATAATAAATTCAAAGCAGCCACAAATAAAAATGTCCAAGAATACTTCTTTATTGCAGCGCTAACGAAAGTAATGCTATCCGCTATAGTAAAACAGACATAAAACACAGTTTTAAAAGACTATACTCCGCTGGTAGTAAAAAAGCTTGTTCAGTGAAACTTGATGGTTAATAGAAAAATCAATTGAAGATATTCAGTGGAGTGAAGTAAAACGTGGCACACCTATTTATTAGACAAAAGACGGGATAGAAAGTCTTTCTTGCCAGACCAGATTGACAATCCAACTGAAAGGAACATGATGTACCAAAGAACCTTTGTGGAATTTCATTGAGAACAAAGAAAACTAGAAATGAGCAAGTGACTGGTGGCTATTTTCTCTTTCCAGTCCACGGAGAAAGTTTAGTTTTGAAATATGTTATTGAATGAGTGAAAAGAATTTTTCAATAGGCTCTGTCCATATCTACATACGCGATCTTCGTGAATACAATATGGACATCATGCAGGCAGTGTATTTAATTTTGTGAAATTTTTTTAAAATGGAGGGTAATGGGTGGGGGTTAAAGAATATAAAATGAATTAAACTAATGCGTATTATATATTATACAGTACATGTATACCGTATGTCAATGTATCTTATATTCACTCATATCGCAATGTGCCACATTTTGTATAGCAAAATGTGTGCTCCTTGCCATTTTATTTAACAAAAACAACAGATAACAATCTGTTGCTGTATACTCTAATATCATGTACTATATACATAACAGAAACATCTTTATAGCTTGATGGAAATTTGTTGTTGTTAATTAATTTAATGGATGGTGGTTTTGTTTGGATGTATCTAAAAAAATTATATAATCTTATTGCAATTTTTGTTAAAGGAGAAAGTTTGGAACAAAGAGAAAACTTAACAAGTCTACATATATACATTGTATCCCACCTCAAATGAGTAACCCACAGATGACACATCAATCACCAAGAGTCCTATGATAAAGTTCACTTTTCTTTTTCTTGCGTATTTATACTTACCTGAAATAAAAAGAAAAGACATTTAGCAACCAATCAATAAAAGAAATGGAATGTTTACAACATAAATGAACATGTTATATTATCACATAATCAGTGGCACGTTCAGAGAACAGATATATCGTGAATATGCACTAGACTGGTTTTTGCATTCTTTCATTTAACATGCAATTTTTCATATTCAGGTTAAAACATTTTCTTTTAATGTTTCTGCTTTAACGTTTTCCACCCATTTCCCCCGTCACTTCTTTCTATTGATAAAAAGAACATGGGGAGAGCAATTTGTGTATTTTGAAATAATATCGTAAACACCATAGAAATTACAGTTTGACGTAATCAAGCTTCTCGAGCAGTTATCAAACAAATTGGTTACATGTTCGTCTGATGGAGGCAAGAGTCGATCCATGTGATAGATGCAACGAATGAATGGCTGTCAATTTGAGCGGCTCAAATGAGAACTCTGTCAATCGTATCAATCTGACATTGGACTAACAACTCAAGTTCGGCTTTGAATAACTCAATTATTTACTGATCACTGACATTTAATCAAAGATATCCTTATCAAACACTGATAAGACATTTACTGTAAAACATGGAAATTTCTCATTTACCGCTACATTTATTTTGCGTTTTGGAAATAAATGCTTTAAGGCATGTTTTGACCTTTTTTTTTACATCCAGTAGCTGATATTTATTTCTGTGCTGGGGTGTCATTACAAAAATACATATATTCATTCACCAGGGCCGTAGCTAGTGGGGGTGGAGTGGGGGACAAGAGGGACAGTTGCCCCACCCAAAACAAATCTGGTAAAAATCTTGTGTCTTCCATGCTCATTCGTTCTAAGAATTCATCTGCCACCAACCACCAAAACCAAAACATATCCTAGCCTACGGCCATGAATCGTGTAGTATTTAATAAGTATGAGTTAGTTTCTTGATAATGTTTTCCAGATCTACATGTATTTCATTTAACACATAACTCTCTGTACAGACACATATTAATACTACACAACTACACAAGCCAGATTCACACACACAGATACAAGTACATACATGAACGTCATTTTGAAAGATAAAAAAGATAGCGTGTTTGTTTAATGACACCACTAGAGCAAATTGATTAATGACTGGCTATTTTTATTGAGGTATTTCAGAGCATCCAAATAAAAAACCTCTCAAAAATAGTAATTATGTTTGGATACACTGCTAATAATGGTGTGTTTATAAAGCAGAATAATATATTAATAGACTGGTCCTTTGTGTGGTTTAATATGGTCATTTTCTGTTATGGATGAAGCGTTTGAAGTCAGGGTTCTCAAAGCCTATGTTAATCGAACAGTAATCCATGCAAAAATTGCTGTTAAATGAGCCAGGTTGAGAAGTCAAAGGAACACATTAGCCGACTGGTGTCCAGTTCTAAACATATACTGGTATTTCATCAATCTCAGAAACCCACAGTAACCGGAACAACGTGAATGTTTGAACATTGTGTACACCAAAATTCTCTGTATTAAAATACATTGCAGGCAAGACATTTACCCGAGTAAACAATTACTTGATTAAGAATGGTAAAGCAGTCTGGCATCAATGATGCCTCAGCTATATTGTCATTCCCATATCATAATGGGAATATAGCTTCACCCTTTGAACTTTGGGATATAAGCAATTGTAAACATATTATACTAGCTCAGTTAACATCGATATATAGAGAATACTAAACGACTTTCAGTTTAATACCATTTTTATGAACGAGTATATTAAAAATGGTATCTAGCGAGC
>JAULBR010027723.1:0-15467 GCA_032355825.1 Melanodrymia aurantiaca
CGTTATTCTGATGAGTAACGGTTGACTCAGCATTTGTTGTACCCCTCCGTGTTTGTAGTCTTTGGATATAGGGTGTGAAAACGAATGAAGAGAATGATTTCCCAATTGAGAACAGCAAATGTGAAATGATCTCAAAACCCCCAGAATGACAAACGGTACCGACATCAATGATCGTTTGAAAAGGTTTGGCAAGACAATGTTAATTGCTGATACGGTAAAAATAGCGCAGGTAATAATGGCATAGTAAAAATAGCACAGATAAAAAGTGCGTAAGTTATTTTTCGGTAAAAATAGCACACTTATGTTAGAAGTGAAAAAAAAGCCCTAGTCTACATATTTTAAAATGAAGACGCGTTTACTAATTAAATGTGTGAAACCTTCACTCACTGAGTTTGGCGCCAAACGTTTCCGTTCTGCAGACAATAGCACTGAAATGTTCGAGCGTTTTACTCCTGTTTTGTGGTGATGTATTCGTACGACGTGTAACAAGCAATGATTTTGAAGTTTATGATCATATAATACATGTGTGGAAGTATGTTAACATTTGGTTTAGTTTCATACAACTTTCTTTACTTATAATCATCAAATGATGACGCTTTTGGTGAGTGATAGAAAAAAATTCTGTTCTCACACGATTCTTACTGTATCAATATTTTATATCTTATCTGTACTTATATAGTATACAATATTTCTTTATAAAAATGTTAAAATTGTCTTTAAAACTATCTGGAGATCCCAACGTTTCGTTTAAAACAAATTCAAACTTCCTCAGGGGAATATAATAATTTTTTAAAATGTCAAATTGAAATACAGTCAAACCTGTCTTAACAAAAGTGGCCTCTTAAACCAGGTGGCTGCTTAATAGAGGTTGTAATGCACTAAAATTGATCATTTGGTGGAATATTAAGGTGACCCTTTAAGACAGGTGGTTGCTTAATACAGGTGGCCGCTCAAGCAGGTTTGACTGTAGTTAGTGTCACTACGTGTGTCTGGGTGAGAAAGGAGACTACAGACTTGCAGTGTTGAATCCAAGACTTGTGACCACTAATACACCAGACAACAAGTCCAGTGAACACTATGAACACCATTATCATGAGATAAACTGTTATTACTGAGCACCATTCCAGTACATGATAAAATATCAGATACCAGTATTTTATAATACAGGATCAGATTAGATAAGATAAAATAAAATAAAAATACATAATATAATATAAGATTAGATCATGTTTATTGCAACAAACACTGCTGGGGACACATCGCAAACAATTCTAAAACAAATTATAATACTTATACAGTTAACTAAACTAATGCAAGTACAAGTATATATTCATTTTAACTTTGCATATCACTGTTTTCCATTCATTAGTTCACGACTATGCGCACTATCCTGTTTTTTGGAGAAACGCTCCTAACAAACCCGTTGCAGCTAGTAAACGAAAATAGTAACATGAATGTGGAAACAGCGGACTTCTTCTTAGACAATGTATGAAAACCTCAGTGCGTCTGATAACCAATAGCCTTTGATTAATTCATAAACGTGCTAAAATCTATGTTATTAATATCTCAATAATCAGGGGACTCAAAACGTCTTTACAGTGATTATACATACTGTGAGTGTTTGAACACCCTACGTTTCATTTATTGTATTTAAATGACGTTACAACATCGGTTGCGAAGTGGAATCATATCGCAATTATGTCCAATACAAATAACTATGGCGCGCTTTGATCAATCCACTTCCCATTGCAATTATTTACTAATGTTATATCCATTGCTATCTTAGCCATCTGACTTTGAGATCCCCGTGGAATGCGTTATATTGTAGACTATTGTCATGTCTCAGTGAAGAATCTCATGGAATAATCACAAGGAACTGTTATTGGGAATTTATACGCTAAGCGCCAACAACTGGGAAATCAAACTCAATTGTGTTACGCGCTGTAATATCTGGTTTCTACACATGGTAGCACGTGGGAAACATGACCGTTTAACCGCCCAATTGTGACCACTTCCCGAGACAATGTAACGCTGATGTTATTTAAAGACCTCGTGAACAACGGCTAAAATTCCTAATTTCAATGAAAATGCATTAGCAAATTTATACTGGTCTGTGTGCGAAGCTTAATTGTATAAACATTGTTTAAAATGAAAACTGAGATAGCTGTCTAATATTTTGCAAAATGTTAATGACTTTACCGATCACGTGGTGCGCTGACGTCAGAGGTGCTACAACCTCAAAGTCAGAAGTCAAGTTATATTCACGAAACAGATACAGTCTAGTAGATTGTTGACTCCCACGCAGTTACAGTAACAGTGAAACAGATACAGTCTAGTAGTCTACTCACTTCCACGCAGTTACAGTTACAGTAACAGTGAAACAGATACAGTCTAATAGACTACTCACTCCCACGCAGTTACAGTAACAGTGAAACAGATACAGTCTAGAAGTCTACTCACTCCCACGCAGCTACAGTAACAGTGAAACAGATACAGTCTAGTAGTCTACTCACTCCCACGCAGTTACAGTAACAGTGAAACAGATACAATCTAGTAGACTACTCACTCCCACGCAGTTACAGTAACAGAGAAACAGATACAGTCTAGAAGTCTACTCACTCCCACGCAGTTACAGTAACAGTGAAACAGATACAGTCTAGAAGTCTACTCACTCCCACGCAGTTACAGTAACAGTGAAACAGATACAGTCTAGTAGACTATTAACTCCCACGCAGTTACAGTAACAGTGAAACAGATACTGACTACTCAGTGAGCCTACATGTCACGTGATCTTTGTCGTAATGTCTCACTTCAGTTGGCAGTGTTAATGGTTGCAATGTTTAGATTAATATTGAACTTCATATTATGTTCTACTTTGTACAGTCAGGAGAACGCCCAGACTCGATTGAGAAGCTAAAGGTTGAGAAGAAAGGGATGTTCCCGGACTATTTATTTCATGTCCGTACATTCCTTGTGACAGACGTGCGTAGCAAGCAGGAGTTAGTCAGTCGATTATCAAATGAAATCACCATAATAAAAGAAGCAAGACTGGCAACTTAATAAGCATTGACTTTGTGACAACAAGTAGACGATATGTAGTCCCCAGGGTGACTTGTGCTAGCATAACCCGATTGTAACGCTGGTGTGGGGTGCACAATATCAAATAAACTGCCACTGGTGACCACGTTAGTAGCGTATTAAGCAAGTCATGAAGCACCAGTCTAATTAGACACTGGTGAACAGACAGATAGATAGTTAGTTATACATGTACGACAACTGAGAAAACAGGCTAAAACATTAATGGAATAATTTAAGCAAAAATAAGAGAAAATAACACCAATTTTGTTTGTAATCAAATTGTTTGGAAATCTGAATAGTGTTTTCAGTATTTTTGTAACAAAAGACGCCATGTTTAGACCCACCTGCGGTAGTTTCGATAAACCCGACCCTGTTCTCAACCCATGTATGGAATATTTCAAATTTTACCGAAATTATTTTGAGATGGACGTTAATTTCGGAATATTATGATATTTGTTTCAGTTACAATTAAGGACAAATGTACACGAATCCATATTATACTGTATACTTGCATAATCCATATTATACTGTATAGCCTACTTGCATAATCCATATTATACTGCATACTTGCATAACTGTTTCATTTTGATCTAGCCATTGCTTATTTAACCCCATAGCAACATTATTTAAACCCCTTAAATATCTTGAAAAACATCCAGTTGCAAAACAGAACTTCACATAGTTATCATTTCAGATTCTACATGTTAACATTCCTAATTGCATCAAATATTATATTATTATTATTATTATTATTATTATTATTATTATTATTATTATTATTATTATTATTATTATTACTACACTGAAGGGAACTATTGAGTTCTACTGATGTTACATGCTCAGTGTTGTGTCAACGTTTTAACTGTGTGTAGATGTATTTATTTAAATACATTCTCTCAGTTAAGCATTTAGTCAAATGTTTTGCTTTGTCTGCCATTAATTGCAAAAGAAGACATCTTGAATCTCATCATCGTGCTGGTTCGAGTGTTATATATTTCCAGTTCATTTGATTACGTTTCCAGTACGACTCGTGTAGCTTGTAAATCACTAACATTATTTCAATAAACATTTATTTGTTGGCATGTTAGTGATATTTCACCATTGTTCTGTTCATTAATTTCTATTTAGGAAGACAATGATGTCATCAGATGATGGCACTGAATACAGCGAAATTACCAACACTAGAATTTGTACAGCTGAGGAAACGCTCACGGAGGTCAGGTCCAGGTGACATTTCGTTTGAAAATGCTTATAAATTCCGACCAATAAAATTCAATCTTTCATATCTATGCTTATTGTAATTTGTTCGCATAGACGTGAAGGTTTTACCAATCCATTAATAGGCATAGTGAATCCAATTAATTTAAATATATTATAAGAAAATGGTTTGTCTTAAACTTAGTAAAAGTAATTATGTATTGATAGGATGTACATGAACCACGTCAATGCCCTATACGACACTAACTTCAAGGATTTCTTGGTTTGATGGGTCTATGCATGAAGACCAATTACGTCCTATATAGTTGATTACACCAACAGCTCATTGGGGAAAAGGCATGACTTACACACATTGGTCAACGAATTACGAACAAATACAATGAGCACCTTATGACCAATTAGATTATATAACTAACAGAACTTCAACTATATGATGTTTAGCAAAACAGCATGTCTATTTACCATAAACGTTCGTAACTTTCCGTAGTCTTTTACGTTTTATGTTAACAAATTCATGCGTGATAATAAGAAAGCCACGAGAATAGGAACTAAATGTATCTAAACATTGATTTTCTTCCAAACGTGGATTAATTTTAATGAAGATTTCTTATTCTGCTTGTATTAAATGTGTCTAATCAAAACACCGAAAGTCGGCAATTGGTATCCATGTTTGTCGGGAATAAGTCGTACGTTTGTTATAATAACACCTCGGCCGATTTAGTTTCCGTATCCATACGGTATGATTCGTAAATAAACCGATGTATACCGAACGTGTTCGGTCGCTGCCAAGATCCCGGAAGTGTTCTTTTGATTGGTCGATTGAACGGTCACCTGGACATGTCCCCTTAAGGATTTCCTCACATGCACAGACGCACACACCATGGGCACAGCCCTGACATCGGTTCTTGAACTCTAATGGCGGACCGTGCCCATGGTGGGGGTGCTTGAACCTTCAGTGGATGTAAGCACCCAACACTTTTGGCTATTGGCTATTGGCTACAGACGCACAAATAAGTAGCGTAAATACGATCTGGTTTTAATCACATTGATTCTCGCACTATGCTGTTTATTACTTTAACATTTTAACACTTTAAGTCAGAAAACACACGTGCAAAAAGTGGTTGCCAACTAAGCACTTTTCCTACTGGCAGGATCAGGTACGTATAATCATATATTTGTTATAACAATATATGTATCAATGACCCCCACATACCAGGTCGGGTTCGAATTTTTACAACCAAGTGCATATGGTCGCCAATAATATATTGTTTCGCCTCTTCATATTGACAATACATGGGTATAAGAGAAAAGCAATATTTACATACTTATGAAGTGTTTATGCATTAGAATGTGGTCGTCTGACAGTCTGGGCACAACGTTTCCTAGTTCTGAGTGCGGAGTTGTGCCATACTGGCGTTATTGTCGTCAACTGGCGTAAACCCGAGGGCACATACTCGTCATATTGGTATCAGGTTCGCGTCACTAATGTATTCATACGCCGTCTTTCCCCCGTCACTCGCGGCCACTAATATCGATATTGCCTTCTCCTTCCTGGCCGCGTGATCGTGCATGTGATGTCCGCTACAGACGGGCCACTTTCTCGCAACATAGCTCTGTGTTTTGCTACTCAATTGAACATTGTCTGCTCCGTGTAAGAATTCAATTAACTTAATTGTCTTGACTGATTGTCAAGGTGTAACCTGATAAATATATAATATTGGTTTAATGTTTAGTTTTTTGACGACTACAATATCTGTACATTAAGTATTGATCATCCAACACACCCTGGTGGACGGGACTAAGTAGTTCAAATTAGCTCGGCAATTCCGGGCTAATTACATGAATTGCCTGTATGTGCTATATAGAGAACAATTAGACCGAATAGGAGGACTTGGATCTTTTCATGTCCAATGTGAAGATATAATACACACAACCAGCCGACCCTCCACCCACACGAACATGTAGCAGAATCACACAACTTTATTCCAACGAGACTAGTAAACTCTGTTCCAGATTTGTAAAGTTTTTACAATTGTATTAAGTTTGTATAATGTCCACCATGACATGGTTGCAGTCTAATATGAGTTTGATACCGCATATTCAGACCACTAACTTGGTGCTAACAATGAAACATTTTAGGGAGTATGGATATCGCTCCAGAAAAATCCCCAAAAAACCGCCAATGTTAATTCTGACAGTATTCGCGTGTGATGAGTTGCGATGTTTATCGGTGTGACAATTTCGGAAGTCTGCGTTTGAGGTTGGATCTTTTGTGACATTTGTCGTCCATCGTGTGACATTTGCCAATGATTAGGACATTTGTGGCAGTGAAATTGCGGCATTTGTCAAGTTTGCGACATGTGTATGCACTACAGTTACTGTACTAAATAAGATATTATCCAAATAAAACCCTTTCAGATTAACTCTGCTACTGTTGCTTGGATGAATTAAGGGCACAGTTAAGTTTGCTTCGTATCGTACTATCCAACGCACGGTCTGTTATTGCTCCGAGACAAGTGGCTGTCAGTATTAGACAATGAACTAGATATTTGGACAGCATCAATTTGTCAAAAAGACACCAATCAAAATGGTTCTGAGATGAATTTGTAAGTGATGTATACGAAACTGTTACATTTCCCCTAACGTGGTGTCTATTTTGTAATCATGCAACAGTGAAATATATCATTTATTTGTCATATTGAATGGACATTGTGAAGGCAAAGTCTCTCAACTATGAATACATATTTGTAATGTTGTCAATTCAATCAAAATCAAGTTCCAAATTGGACGATATTTTGAAACGTCAATCACGTATCAACAACGTTATTGGTATAACGCTATCGACGATCACTGCTTGCTATACATATAATTTATCTGCTAATATAAATACAGATATTTCAATGTTTCTCACTGCTATTTGATAGTTTAGTGTTTCTCATTATAATTAGACGACACCACGCATTGATTATTAATCAGCGGTTATTGGATGTCAAACGGTTCTATCGACACACGGTTACAGAGGGTATGTACACTGCCGCCACATCGGCTACTCTTCTTCGAATAACAAGGGATCTTTTATGTGTACTTTCTCACACTCAGGATAGCAAACATCATAACCTTTAATAGACCAGTCTAGTCATGGATCACTGCTTGGAACGGGAAATAACCCAACGAGTCAACCGAGGCGCATCGATCCTACGACTCATCGAACATCAGACAGACATTCTGGCATTGAGCTACGTCCCCCTCCCCATCCATTTACTACTAATAAGAATAGTGCAGTATTATAATATATGGCGACATATGCTTTACTAATTATTGTTTACTAAACAAGCTTTATACATTATACCATGTTCTTAATTAGCTCAAGCTCAACCAATGGGAACATTTCTTGGAATCGTCAGATGATGCAGTTAGAAAAGACTTCAATCGAGCAATGTAAGATCTACTTGTGCTGACAAACTCACCCCTTAAGATGTCGCAGATCTGGAAGTTTTCTGGATTGATGCAGTAAGAAGTGAGATCGCTGAAGGCCGTTGCCTTGCCACAGAGCCATTGCAGCAGAACCACGCACACCAGACTGAGGCACGTCCACGGACGCATGACACTTTCAGCGCTTTCCAGTCCTGCAATATAGTCAAACATATCTCTGTAAATATAACAAACAGATATCTCATTGTCTACGGACGCATGGCACTTTCAGCGCTTTCCAGTCATGCAATATAGTCAAACATATCTCTGTAAATATAACAAACATATCTCTTTCAATATAGTCAAACATATCTCTGTAAATATAACAAACAGATATCTCATCAATGGGCCAGCCACTTACTTATCTATCCTCTTCAAGAGCCAAAGAATGATGACATTTACTGAATGACATTTGAGGTGAGTTGAGGAATTACAGAGAGGTGTGTTGAGGAATCACAGAGAGGTGTGTTGAGGAATAACAGAGAGGTGTGTTGAGGAATCACAGATAGGTGTGTTGAGGAATCACAGAGAGGTGTGTTGAGGAATCACAGAGAGGTGTGTTTGGGGAATCACAGAGAGGTGTGTTGAGGAATCACAGTGGAACAAATCAGATGTGAAAAGAATCCTGACTGACGTGTCATCACACTTCAAAATAATGAGATACCTTGTCATCTACTAATAGTATATCCATACCATTAAACACAAAGTATGTAGGAGAATCACATGTAGCTATATTCGGATGTGGCTTGTGTTTGTTTTCAGAAATATGTTTTTAGTAAAGTAAATCATAATTTATGCTCCATTTGAAAATAGTAAATGAAAGCGTTGAGGAATAATTTATCTTAGCTTCAAACTAAAGTACGCCCTATTTGATGTGTACAATATGCGAGTATTTAGCGTTTGTTCGTGAATATTAACTAATTGGCAAAGTCATTAGTTCATTGCGAGTCTTCTATTGATTAATGTGTCCCTTCAATAGATGACGTAATATTTTCTTTCCTTAATGGTCACTCTTCGTTCCCATGTGTATACGACTAATAAGTATTCCGCAATGACTTTCATAATTATTTCTACTTGCATCGCCCTAACTTGTTTTGCGTGGTACTGTACACTAGCATGTTCGCATGGCGTGCATGTATCGTGTCGTCCCTGATCAACAGTTTGCGGCTAACTTTCCAATGTGCATGTATCAGAAGTTAATAGCGGTATTTTCGATGGTTAATGTTACTGCAAACTCGCTTTCCGTACCCACGCCTGGCTGTTAGGCTGTAGGCAGTCTGCCCACTGACTTTCGAATTAAACTGTGCTTACCCACGCCTGACTGTTAGGCTGTAGGCAGTCTGCCCACTGCCCTTCAAATTAAACTGTGCTTGTTTGAAGAGCCCACTGGAACTCATTAATAATCAGCAGCTATTAGATGACAAACGCACGGTTATATTGACACTTGATCGCAGAGGAAACCCGCTGCCGCCACATAGGTTGGATTTGGGTCCTTTTTGGTGTGCTTCCATCAGAAAACTGTTCAAGCACACCTGTCATGAGCATAACCTCTGACTTCGCCAGAGAGTTCTAGTTCTGCCCACGATATGGTGCGGCCACATAACAGAAAGGGATATTTTATATGCACTTTCCCACAGACAGGATAGCACACACCACAGCCTTTGATGGACCAGTCGAGGATCACTGGTTGGAACGAGAACTAACCAACGGGTCCACTGATGATCGATTCGTCGACGTGTCGAACCTCATGCGGACGCTCTGGCGCTGATCTAGGCCCCGCTCCTGTCTGTCGTATAACTGCCATAGCTAAATGTTTGACATATTTTGGCAGCTACTTCTAACAATATCTTGATGGCCTATCATGCTTGCTATACACTCTACGACAAGGCCCATCGGCAATATCAATGATCACGAATTGGTAGTTATAACTGATTTACCTACCTATATCCAACTAACGTTCAAGTACGTCTGTCATGATCAAGCAGTCCAATTGCATCGACTGCATTTACTTTCAGTGGTTTCAATATGTTTCTATCTAGCAAATTACATGTTTAAATAACTGTAGCGCTAAATCTTTAAATAACTGCTTGAATAGTATATATCAAACTCGGATAACATAGTTTGAATATTAAATTAATTCTTATTAAAAATATTTAGTATCAAAACAATACTTATCAACCTGGTTCTCCAATTCTTAACAATATGTTTTAATATGGAATGTCATGTCCAATTACTCTATGTTTGTCACAAAGTATTTTGAGAGAAACTGTGTGTTTCAAAAACAACAATCAAAATATTGAAGAGGAATGTATCCAATATAACGATTGTCCACGGAAAGCAATACTGCTGATGTAAAAATTTAGCCTAATTACAACACATGGTCCACAGAAAGGACGTTCTAATTTCCATTAAAATCCACCATTAGGCTATATATACACCTACAGACTTAAAACTTTCGAAACGGCTTCCAAATCTATTATTTTAATTTTTTTTTAATATAGCCTAATTGTCTAAATTTAATAACTTAACACTTTTAGGCCGACAAATCAATTTATGCCCTTTATTAAATTCATATTAAATATATCCAACTCCTATTCTGCACTAACTAAATTCCAAATTTCAATAGCTTTTCTTCCCTCTACTCACCATGGGCACAGCCCTGACATCGGGTCTTGACATCTAATGCCGGACCGTGCCCGTGGTGGGGTGCTTGAACCTTCAGTGGATGTAAGCACCCACAACGTTTGGCTATTGGCTAGAAAGGACGTTTAACGACAAACCCGAGCATTGTTTAATCATCGACTATTTAGTATGAAGGATCAAGGATGCTCTTTTCTATTAACGGCCCGAGTACTTTTGCGTGCTGGGAAAAATAACGTAAAATACCCTCTTTATGTTATTCAGTAAGAGTAGCATAATGTGGCCCCATCGGGTTTCTTTTCTTGGACACGTGTCAACATCACAGTCTGATTGACTCTCAATAGCCTCGGAGTATTAGACAACCTCAGATGAGCCTTGAAACCACTGGCAGTTACCGTAGACGGATTAGTGTTGAGTATAGTTATACACATATTGTGTTCGTTACATGGATGTTGTTGATACTAGTACTGTTATAAACCACATGATAATGCACGAGCATTAGTGCTATCATCTTTTTAAAACTACAATGATCTGTAAGAGAATCTAAACATGTTATACTGTAATAATTGTTGTCATCAATTGAAGATCCAGGCACGTGGATATTTTTAGCTGTACATTGCTTAATATAAACTATTGTCTTTTTGGGGGTGTTTTTTCGAGACCAATCCTTCCCACGATGTCAGCAAGAGCCAAAATTGAATCAGTGTTACGTCTTGAGACCGGTGCTTGTACAAAATGAACGGGAAACAATAATGGCATGTTGAGCTTGTTATAAAAACTAATTGTGAAGAGTTAAGGCCAGACAACCAGTCAGTGTGTAACTGAACATCGAAAGCCTGAGTGGAGAGTTCTTCACCGCCATTGCTACCATTAGACCTGTGTGTGTTACAGTTGTCTTCTGCGGGCTCTTTACCCGTTGGATCTGGTGGCGGTAATGAGCGCCTGTAATAGCATAATGACTTGTATGTGGTCAGTGTTACAGTCAGCCTGGTCTTGTCTCCACTCCTCACTAAGTGTCACTCTTTGCGTCCATTATCTGCACGGGTAAGGTCAGAATAGCTTTCCTAGTTCAACCAATATAACGCAGAAGCTTCTAAATGAAAAGGGAGATAATGACGTTTGAATTTCACACCCCAGGCGACGTTCTCTATAAACTGTGTCATCCGTCTTCACAGCGAGGCAATGAACAATGATTTTTCTCACAATGACAACCAAACCTTTTTTTATAACTTAGCCTAAAGCCGAGTTTATAGTAATACTACTACTACAACTAATTACTATTACTAATAATAATATTAATAATATTATTATTATAAGCCTAGAGGTATGTTTGTGAAAAGTGACAAACATATGAAAAAGGAAAACAAAATTAATAAAGGTTAGTTAGAAAAAAGGAAAAAAGACATCAAGGCTATATTTTGAGAAACAATAAACGTGTAAACTCGAAGAAAATGCAGCGTGATATTTAATAGTTCGTAACATAACCATTTAGAACAACGCGATGACACCCTAAGAAGAAATCAGTGTTGCATGACTGAAACACATAACGCTGCGGTTTGTGCAATCCTATGTTTAAGAAAGTACATGTAAAAGAATCCTAGTTGCTTATTCAGTGGAAACAGAGTAGAATATGTGTGGACAGTGGGATGTTTCATGTGTGGAAATAACCTACGTGTGTTTGAGAGGGGGAAAGGTGTGGGTTTGGGGTAATAGATAATCCTCATCTCATCACACAGCTAAAACAGAATGTCGAAATTACGAAGGACCATCACCTGTTTCATACCCTGGTCTTTGCATAGAAGTTCAAATAAGAATATCAGAACAGTCGGCACATTATAATCATCAAATAACGTATTCATATCGTTACCATTGCATAGCATTGCTACCGTTCAGTACATAATTATTTGAATGTTATGTAGGTCCACAATTAAAATTACAAAATGTGTCATGGATAGGCAGTCCAGCCTCTGAAATTACGGCTCAGCGTATTAAAATAAGTTTTGAACATAGGCACGTCAATCTCCTATAAATTGGAATCATACAATTTTTGTTTCATTTAAAACCCATACGTGACACAGTCTCAAGGATAATTCAATAAAACCCCGACAAGAAACAAAACTGATATTTCTTGAGCGAGTGCTTTTGTAGATGGTATTCCGGACATGATGTCAACCACAAGAGTAATACGAAAAAAATGGAAATAATTTTATTTGTCGCGAGTTTCTTTTGATTAAACCTATATAACACTGTAACCAATTGATGAAAGCTGGTACTAATCGGGTACAACCTGTCAGATTTACGTACTTTGTCAAAGACGTCGTGACGTCATAATATTATTATGTAATAGCGGAAGTGCCATTGGTAAATAAATTGCGCCGCACAGGAGAGTTCCGGCTAAATTCATTCCTGACAATTGAAGAGATCATAGCTCTCGTAAACGCGTCATTTTAGCTCAGTTTTTTTTCCACTCATGACGTTAAGTTAAATAGCTTCTACCGTGTTTGCTAATTTATCCATTTCTTGGGTGTGGGGTAATCCTCCGGAATGCGCTAGCAACTGCTCAGATGGGGATTATGTGGTCACGTTGTTTAATCATGGCTGCCATCAGTACGTTAGTGACTGAACGGTGCAGTGCTACATTCATGAGCTAAACTCCCAAGTTTCGTGTGCGATCAAATAGACATTTGTGGAAATATTCACGAAAGAATTTGGCAGAATTAATTTGTTCTCGTCACATTGAAAGAATACATTACTTAAAATGTGATATTTTCTCTCGCAATATGTCTTCTCTGTTTTTTATAGGATACAACAATAAGGTACTAATCTACATTCGCAAATCCATTTTATATTGTACCATAAAAACAAGTCCATAATTATATATTATAAATTATAAATTTCTTAATACTTTTTGAATATTAGTATTTTTAATATAAATATTAATGAAAACATTGGTCAAAATCTTCTCATTTATTCCTTTACGAAATAGTTTTATTAGAAACCACAAAACAACCAAAACTAATACTAATAAAAACAAACTAAATGTGCACAGAATGCGTTTGTACTGGATAACAATTTACAGCAAACATATTTTGCGAAGCGAAGCTCGAAGTGGGTACGTGGTAAAATCAGGATTTGTGAATTGGAGAATTAAAAGTCACCATGGTCATTTGTGGGAAGCGTGCAGTGGATAGTGTTAACAAAAGTGACTCCTCTTAAACCGGTAGGCCTAATAGCTGCACCCTCTAATTATATACAATCATGTACCAGGTACAAACATTACACTGTACGCTTATCACTTATAATTAATGAGTAAATTGGTTGTAGTATAAGGTAAAGAAATATCATTATTGTTTTCCTCCTCAAATCACGGACTCTTTCTTCAACTGTGCTCAAATACTGTGTATAATCAAATCTGACGCCGTACGTTTCATTATTTGAAACATTGAGCGCACCTTTCAATAATTTACGGCTCAAAGTATGTGTTGTTAATCCAATAATTTTATTTCCCTTTCTAGATGTATATTTGGATAGACAATGACTGCTTTTAGTTGCACTTTTTTATAACTTACGGGCTGACATTCGAAATTGTCAAAAATTTAAATTTTAAATTTTAAAAAAGCAGTAAAATCTGACGTCCCATATGTTGCACCATACTATACATTTTTTGGTAATAGCTATGAAACGGATGTAGTGAATTAAAAGCAAACCTATATCGAATTGGACTTAGCATTCATGTAGTTGTGGAAAACATTACGAAAATTATTTTCATTTTTCGATGCCTTATATGTTTTATTGTTGCTTTGTTTTAAAACAAATTATCTGTGTTATAACAGAAATAAGTTTATTTCCGTTTCATTTCTTTCCTCCTTTCTTCCATTTAAAAACATTCGTTTCGGTTTGTGTGTTAAATTGCAATATATATAGTATTGTCGTCTATCGTATAAGTATTATGGAGAAGGCCTAGCAATTTGAAAACTTGTGCCTAATCCATTTGATTTTTGAAAACACTAAAATATGTTTCATTCGAAACATGTAAATAAATGTCGTCTACAATTTTCTACCAACAGCAAAACAATAATTATATTCAAACAAATTATCGTATACACTTGTAACTTATAACTTATACTCTTTATACTTTTCTTCCGGTATTATTTTCTAGGCTCATCAACAGCAAAATCTGATGATATTTAAAGAAATAACTGTGTTGTTTCTACTACAACAGTTAGTTAAAGTGAATATTTGAGAAATGTTCCAAACGTACCTTCAATAAAAGTCGTGCGCGTGTTGGTTCTACTCGGCTGTGGATGGTGCACGGATGATGTATTGAACGGACGGCAGGGTGAGCTTAGCTTTGTTCTTAACGTCAGCCCGCCGCTGTCTCTCACGCTTATATACCGCCGCTACACGTGACCGCACTGGCCTATAGTCGCCTATACTTCCCAGTGACGAAGTTTGCACACCCTTTTGAAACTCCCACATATTCCCTTAATATGCAAATAGTAAAATGAGCAAAATAAAGATAGTTTCCATTGATTCCCAAGTGGTAAGTAATGAACGCCTGGTTGAAATGATTTCAAAATAACGATTAGATAGTCTGATTGACGCACGAGACACGAGGTGGAATTAGCTATGAAATATGACGAAAAAGTTCTCTTGTAGATTTGATTACAATTTGGCCATATTAAAGGAAGAGTCGGACACTAAAAAGGAGACGAGTGGACTGGACATCGCATTATGGTGTGGCTTACATGTGTAGTATTTGTAGACCACACAGAGAATACTTATAATCAGAGTTCCAGTGAGAAACTGTATATATTACAACGAGTATGTTTTAATCGTATTACACGAACCTAAAGGAGCAATTGTATGATGGAAAACATAGGAATTGTAACATAAACTTTTGTTTTTGAAATATGATGTTCTGCTTTAATATTGGTTACCTATCAATAAACTAAATCATGTTTGTAACGTAGAAATGGGTGGAGTTTTAAATAATTTAAAGCGAATTTCAACTGCTTTAATTGGCTATTACATGTCATCTTGAATTTGTTGCAATGTTC
>JAULBR010027829.1:0-15463 GCA_032355825.1 Melanodrymia aurantiaca
GAGTCGGAAAGTGAGATCCACCCGCAGGATTCGAACACTGTTCATACCAGCCTATAGTCCGTGGCGTTAACCACTGCACCACGGAGGCCGGTAGTGCACATAAAAGATCCCTTGCTGTTATTCGAAGAAGATTAGCAAATGTGGCGGCAGCGGCTTTCCTCTGATAAAATGTGAGCTGGGCATAGTCCAGTGGTACGGTGTTTAACTGCAGCTCGATGGGTCGAAGGATCGATCCTCCTCAGGGAACTGATTTGGTTTATTTCCAGTTCCAACCAGTGATCCAAGACTAGTCCATCAAAGGCCGTCGTGTGTGCGCTATCCTGTCTGGGAAAGTGTACATAAAAGGTCTCTTGCTATTATTTGAAGAAGAGTTGCCTATGTGGCAGCAGCGGCTTTCCTCTGACCAAGTGTCAAAGCGGTTATTGGATGTCAAGTGCGCGGTTATATTGACTGTCAATATACTGTAGATCATGACATTAACGTGTCGTAAGAGTGGTCAGACTAAAATGCGACATGATGTTAATGCGACATGATGTTAATGCAAGTGGTCTCCCTTTCATATAATACTTTTTCTAACACGTTTGTGTAGCAATCAATTAACATAAATGCGTTACATTATTAATGCGAATAATTCTCACTCGCATTTTTCGCATTAATATAATGATCGCATTAATTTCAGGATCTACAGTATATGATTATAAAAACTTATTTTGGTAGGAAAATGAAAAGTGTGGTGCCATGGATGATGGCCCTCATGACCCCCTGGTTCACGGCCCATGATGAGGTGGCCAAGAGGTTATAAGGGTGTTGTGAGGCGGGGGTGGGGACAAAATACACATCTAACATAAACACTGTACATATATATGAATACAATAACGCAGTGACAAAAATGAAAAAGTGTCTTTAGTCAACTGATGAATAATGTACGACTGTTACAGATTGTATAATAGCGTGGTCCTAAGTACTTAGGAAAGTGTTACGGCCCATGATGAGGTTACGAGGTTACAAGGTGGCCAAGAGGTTATAAGGGTGTTGTGAGGCGGGGGTGGGGACAAAATACTCATCCAACATAAACACTGTACATGAATCCAATAACGCAGTGACAAAAATGAAAAAGTGTCTTTAGTCAACTCATGAATATATGTACGACTGTTACAGACTGTATAATAACGTGGTCCTAAGTACTTAGGAAAGTGTTACAACTGGCCACAAGCCAACTAGGGCAGTCAGAGAGTGTGTATACTGTAGGTGATACACACTCACACCAGTTCACTGTTGGGGTTCCTGACAAGGTGAAACACAGGAAGACTGGGTGTGACAGTATCTCACAGCACGACAACAACCAACAGACATAATACAAACTTCTGGCAATCCGTCAAAAATACTATTCACATGGAAACAATAAACAAATGTTTGTTTATAACTTACTAACTTTCATTGAGCATTGTGAATGTATGTATGACAATAAGCATACAAAGTTTGTTCAAGGACACGGCAATTAAAAGCATGTTCATTAATTAAGCATTAATGCGACGACTCGAGCTAGGTCAGAGTTACCTGTATATGGAAAAGTCAGTTTTCCCTGTCTGATCGTGAGAGTGAGAAGTATGAAACACCCCAGGGAGACTTCTCTTTTATTAAAAGATAAAGTTTTTTTAACAATACCACTGGAACACATTTGTTTAAAAATCAGCGGCAGAAAAGGGTGGTGTCTATCCCCTACATTAAAAAAAAAAAGATAAAAGTTTGTTTGTTTAAAGACACCACTGGAACACATTGATTATAAATCAGCAGTTTTTGGAAGTCAGATGCATGTTTATATCGACACTTGGTCACAATGGAAACCTGTTGCAACCACATAGGCTACTCTTCTTCGAATAACATGATCAAGGGATTTTTTATGTGCACTTTCCCAGACAGGATAGCACATACCACAGCCGTTGATAGACCAGTTGTGGATCACTGGTTGGAACAGGAAATAACTAAATGAGTCTCCTGAGGAGAATCGATCATTCGACACATCGAGCCGCAGGCAAACACTCTTTAGCTGAGCTACGCCCCACTCTTTTATTAATAACACCACTGGAACACATTGGTTTAATAATGAATCTACAGCAGAGCATTGTGGTGTCTATTCCCTACTTCTAAAAAAATTTTGATTTTGTATTTAAATTTGTTTAAAATTAAATTAATTTACACTTTCACCGTTTTATATTATGTTAATGTACAACATCCCCACCCCTGTCCCCCCCTACCCCCACCCTCCAGTTAAATATCAACTCTCCAACAGCCTGTTATATTGCGACAAATGCGATCCAGGTGAAAAGATCCACCGTTATAAAGCTAAGACTATAGTATGAGGTGGAAAACGACTCTTCCTGTTAGCACTGACAAGCCACAGTGATAATTGGGACACAAAGTGCAAACGGCGGCGACAGAAAAATGTCCTTGCTTACACAAGAAATCCCCGAAGCAACGAGTGCGAAATGCTGTCTTCACGTGGCTGTCCACCCAGCCGCGGTGCAAAACATAGCCATGTTGATTCCACCGACAGCACAGTTGTAGGATTTTTCAATATTTGCCAGGAAGGCTGCGGAGGTCTGCACTGGGACGATAGAGTTGGTCAAATAACTCCCAACCAGCGGCCCCATCAACCGACCAGCCCAACGAACGAACAACCGACTAGCCGAACGAATGAACAACCGCCCGCCTGCTCACTCGCTCGCCGAACCAGTGGCTTGTTCAACCGAGCTCACACACAAGATCCTCCACCGCAACATCAATCAGTGTCTTTTGAAACAATAACAAAGCGATTAGGAAATTAAACACGGGTTGTTGTCAGCTACAGGTATTTTCCGTTCCAGCCAGTGATACACGACTGGTTTATCGAATTCTGTGGTGTGTGCTATCCTGTCTATGGGATAGTGCACCAAAAAAAGGCCCACTTTTCGGTAAGAGTAGCCCATGTAGCGGTGATGGCGGGTTTTCCTCTGAGTCCATCAACCGCCCGCCTGCTCACTCGCTCTTTCGCCCGGTGGCTTGTTCAACCAGACCTGTCAACCTTGAACCCTAGCATAAAAGGAGACACCCGGGCCCCAAAAAACAGGAGATTAGACCAAAAAACAGGAGATTCATATTACAAAATAAATACACACTAAAAATGTTTTACATATTTTTCGTAGATATAACAATGACAACAAACGTAAAACGAGAATAAAACACCATTATATGACTCCAAATATCCTAAAATTCTTACTTTGGCAAATAATGATAACAAAATACACACTTTGAACACTTCAACTGATACAAATCATGATGTCGGAAACCAAAATCATCCAAAGTGAGCAAATAAAATACTTGTCACATGGTTTTTTCAAAGGTAGATAGGAATTTGTGTATTCTTAGAAAATTGTAATTTTACAGGAGAAAATTCCTCCTGCACAGGAGAAAAGGAGGAATGATGAAAAAACAGGAAAACTCCTGGAAAAAACAGGAGGGTTGACAGGACTCACACAAGATCCTCCACCGCATCATCGATCAGTGTCTTTTGAAACAATAACAACGCGATTAGGAAATTAAACATGAGTTGTTGATGTCAGGATCGATCCTCCACAGCGAATTTTTTTTTTTTTTGGGCTACCGGTATTTTCCGTTCCAGCCAGTGATACACGACTGGTTTATCAAATTCTGTGGTGCGTGCTATCCTGTCTATGGGATAGTGCACATAAAAGACCCCTTGCTGTTTTTCGGTAAGAGTAGCCCATGTAGTGGCGACAGCGGGTTTCCTCTGTGAACATAATTTATGTCAATATAACCATGTGTCTGACGTCCAATAACCGCTGATTTATAATCAATGTGTTTCTAGTGGCGTCGTTAAATAAAACAAACTTTACTTTACTTTACTGTAACTGTGAAGTTATTTTGCACTGTAACTGTGAAGTTATTTTGCACTGTTACTGTGAGAAGTGATTTTGCAATGTTACTGTGAGAAGTGGATATCTATATTGTAAGTTAAAACCATGTAGTAAAACACCATTCCTAATCAGTTCATTATTCCAAATTAGACATTTTGACACTACCAAACAACTGCATTATAAATAAAATGTTCTTTAATTTTACACATGGGGTTGTGTCTTCACAATTCACATATCAAACAATTTATTGCTTTTGTTTTGTGGGAGTTTTTTTTATGGATAATAATGGCTTATTCATGTACTTTATTTTTTAATTTTCCTTGCCTATTAGCGCAGCATATTTCCGATCTGTACCATTTGAGTCAATATGTGCGTGAGCAAGAAGACAAGGAAAGACGGATTATTCAAGGTATATAATACAATCTAGCTAATACGGTCAGTAGTCACACAGATATCCATTAATTTCAATAGCATCATAACTACCTTTGAGATATGGTTACGTTTTTTCCCCATTCGAACCAGTGCTCCATGACAGGTATATATAAAATGCTGTTGCAGTGGTATTTCTACTACCATAGAAAGAGTAGCCTATATATTGTTTATTTTATCGATGTCTTAACTTTTTGTTGCAATCACCATATATTTTACACATAATAGCCTCTGTTAAAATATTGGGTTTTTTTCCTTCTAAATCGAGTGGTAAATATTTATCTACCACCATCATGGTTACAGAGAAAAGTGTGAAAGTTAGTGTTTTTGTCATTCAATAGGTGTTGCAGTGCCATATTTGTGTTAAACATTTTTCACTGATTCATTTAAACTCATTTTGTTCCTGATCCTTTTTACAGACATATTGTGCACCATATGTGAATGTGAATGTATTTAGACTGTTAGAGCTACTTATAAATATTAATTCTAGAATACTGTAGATCCTGAAATTAACGCGTAGCAATCAATTAACATAAATGTGTTACATTATTAATGCGAATAATTATCACTCGCATTTTTCACATTAATATAATGCTCGCATTAATTTCAGGATCTACATTATTTTACTGGATGTTTTTTAATTTTTTTTATTTTATGATAATTGAAGTTACACGTCCAGCACTATTTTCAGCATCTCCAGAAAATATAAGTGGTGGTTCGCCCTCATTCTGGAGTTACGGGGCGAGCCCAATGGACTGTACAAACGTTCTGAAGAAATATCAATACCAAGTGGCCACGTTCTCGCCACAGGTCACAAAAAGCAGTCACAGTGATTTGTCTACGTTAGCAGGCAGTGAAGAAGTATGTATATCCACTGTTTTCACACAATTTCACAAGATAACATCTGTAAGCTTGAACAGTGATATTGGCCCATTCCACGTTACGTGTGTTACAATTCAGAATATTTTTTTTTTAGAACAATTATTCCTGAGAGATAACTCTTTTTTAATGTTTATAACTATGATGGCAATAGTATTAACATCATAGTTATAAACATTTAGGAAGAGTTATCTCTCAGAAATAATTGTTCTGTAAATAAATATTCTGAGTTGTAACACAAATCTCTTTATAACATTACATTAACATACTTTAGACAGACAGTGCTTATAACATTTGAAATGTTTGATTTGTAAATATTTGTACATTACAGAGAATATCATTATTCATTTTATCTGATTGAAATAGTTATTATTCAATCCTGCCTGCAAAATTTATAATAAAAATGGCCGAGCGTGTAAAAACCTCTTATGAAAAAAGGTGTCAATTTTTTTTTTTAATTAGACATTTTAGATTGAAAATGAAAATTAAGAGGTTAAACGTTTCTTTTTTAAATTTACCTACCTATTTTGATTTGTTAATTATTGTTTTCTTTATTGAGGTGTGGAACAGACTTGGAGTTACGGAAGACAACTTGTATTTGTGGACAGAGAGACTCAGGAAAGTGAGTATTGCACATTACCAACCTACCATAATATACCAGTTATAAACCTGTCCATTAACATGTACCAAGATATGTTTATTCAAGACAATGTAAAACAAGTTTATGTTTTAATTTAAAATGCCAATAACAATAAGATCAACATGTACAAAATAAACACCTTAGGTGTGTGCATTCAATTTATTGAATACTGTAGATCCTGAAATTAATGCAATCATTATATTAATGCGAAAAATGCGAATGAGAATTATTCGCATTAATAATGTAACGCATTTATGTTCACTGATTGCTACACAAACGTGTTGTTAGAAAAATTACTATATCAAAGGCCACTCATTAATTTCATGTCACATTTTAGTCTGACAACCCGCACTCGCATAAATTTAGTGAAACGTTAATTTCATTATCTACAGTATATACATTTTCTTAAAAATTACTTTGATGTACATTTTCAAATCTTTTTGTGTTTTGAGGCCTGCTGGAGAACTTTTTCAATTAATCTAATTGACAATGTATTTTGTATGATTTATCTGCAGTGGATTAGTCTGACGGTGGTATCCCGTTTGTCTGCTGTAATAGATGAAATCAACAAGGGACTGGAGAGAATTGGCTGTGAAGACACACAGGTCGGAGGTAAGATGATACTGTAAACCAGATTAATATTGTGACAAGTTTTTTTTTACAAATTTTGCACCTTACCATGTTCGCGACGTTTAAATTTCGCGATTGGCCGTCGATATCTGTAAAATATAAAATTTAGTGACTACTTTTGGAGATATATACGTCTGGGAAAACACCTCACGGTCGGTTTAGTTGTTATGAAGTAACAGCGTCTACAAACACTTTGTTTCCTGATACTTGACATTGTCTTCAGTACTGAGTAAAGGGATTACCGATCTCATGTCTAATATAAACACAGCTCACAACTTTAGATGCGAACAATTAACCGTCAAACTATAAACATTTAGTGGCCATCGATTAGAGTCGTGCTCCTTAGTAAATAATATTGTAGTAATCAGTATCACCAATGATACTGCAACCACTGTCATTGATTTACTAGTCGATAAAAAATTAAGACATTACCGTATATTATTGCAAGCAAATTCTTAACGAGGTAAATAATGCATGCATGTAAATTTTGTAACTTCAAATTGGTTGCAAAATTTATATGCACGGTTTATAGTATACATTTTTCTGACCCATACTTGAACCTTGACAAATCATTGTGAAAAGTTTGGGATTATGTTCAATGGCTGTTGTGTTAGTCAAACTGTATAAAAAGTTGTTTTTGTTTCAGAGGTGAGCATATCTACACTGAAACAGCTGGCATTAACAAAGGGTGCCTACATCCCATCGCTGAACACAATTGTACCATACCTGGATGTATCCGCCAATCAGGAATATGTAGCAAGACGAATTAAAGGTGATACGCTCAGCTGAAGTCAGTGGAAGAGATATTAGTTCGAGAATAGCACAGAGAGAAAAATATAAATCTGTGGTAGAGTGTGTGTTCATGTGTTTATGTTCATGCATGTGTGTGTGTCTTTGTGTCTGTGTGTGTGGAGCGATCAGTTGCAACATCCAGTGCTATCAAAGGCAGCATTTGAAATAAAAGCAGTATTTACCTAGTTTTACTTAGAAAATCTAAACATGTACACCCAATTTAAAAAGTTATATGGAGACATAATAAATATCAAATGTTATTACTGCCACGAGATATCAACTGACATTTTGTTCTTGTTTTGGTTGATCCTGTCTCTGTCCAGAAACAAATTATTTCTAGAAAATGGAATAATATGATAAAATGTTTTAACTGAATGTGGCTTAGTTATTATTTTCTGTTTTTCAGAGTTGGGTACTGGTTGCATGTCTGAATTTTCATGGAACAATGGAGGTCACTATGGCAAACGATGGGAGGAACACTTGCCTACTGATGCTGCCGTAAGTACATGTATGCTCAGTGACCTTATTTGTATTTGATAGTCAAGAATTTATTTTATACATGCGACTAAGAATTGGCTTGCATCCTGAAGCAGAAAATATCATTTAATTATATGGCAAAATTTGTATAGGTTGTGTAAGTTTTCTTGCTTCAATTCTGCTGTATAATATTAATTCAAAGTGTTTCTGTTACAGTTGGTGATGCACTGTCTGTGTACGTATTTTGATATGCGTCTTCCTGCTCAGCCAAAATTCCCAGATGGCAAAACATTTACTACCCAGCACTTCCTGAAAACTCCAGACAAGCCAAGTAGGTTCTTTTTTTATCTGTTTGTTATATATATATAAATATGTAGCACAGAATTAGACAATGCCAAAAACACATTTGCGAGAGCTTTATTCCCAGGTTTTTCTCAACAATAGGCATAAATTCTCTTTCATTCGTAAATCGCATGGTGATTTCTGAGGCCAGTTTACCCACTGATTACGAAATTGTTTAGAAAATTAACCTATGAAGATACATCCTTAAAAATCTATATGATATATTACAAGCCATAGGTACCATCAATAATCACACATTGCCTTAAAGTTTTTATAAGTGGCCAGGAATGAACCCAAAGTATCATCATAGGTCAAAACTTCTTACAGGCTTATTCTTAGAATAAAAAATGGACTCGGGAACAAAAATGCTTTCTATTAAGTAGATTGTAATTGTGAATACATCTCAATGAAAATACTATCAGTACATGTATTATAATAGAGTGGTGTGATCAGTAAGACTTAATAGAAATTTATTATGCATTCTCATCTGTGTATTGTGCAAGCCACGATGGAAGATGCAATTATTATCTCTGTTGTTTTCCCTAGTCTCTTACACAGTGAAGGTGATATAAATTTGCCGTAATTTTATGGCATCTCTATTTTCTCTAAATATTGATGCGACAGCTGGAGTAGTGTAATCTGTCGAACAGTATACAAGTCGTTTCAAGTAATGTGAAATAATTTTCCATGTCAGTGTCACATGAAAACGACATGTTTTGTTTGCTGGGTTTTTGTTTTTTTAATTTACATTTATTTGATTTTTCGCCCGATGTTTACTTTCAGATTTGGGAAAGAAAGATAACATGTTTTTGTACCAGACCAGTGTCAACCCACCTCATTTCCAAATTGTCATTGGACAAGAAGTTTTCAACCTTCCCAAGGTAAGTGTTATTATGCGTGTGTTAACTGAGAAGTGGGAGTAAGTTCAGTGCTAGAGCATCCACCTAAAGTACATGAGGTTGAAGGATCGATCTTCAGTAGACACGTTGGATTGTTTTCACATTCCAACCTGATGTTCATAACTGCTACAACAAAGGTAGTGGGGTTTGCTTTCCAGTCTTGGGGAAAGTGCATATAAAAAATACCTAGCTTTTAATTAAAAAAGGTCTTGTGTGGTGTATCAGTCTGCTTCGGAGACCATGTATCAAAATCACTGTTTGACATCCAATTGCCGATGGTTAATTAATCAATGTGCTCTAGTGGTGTCCGTTAAGAGTTCTCAATATGCTAAGTTTTGTTAGGCCATTTCTCATTTTCACAGATTTAAACTTATTATGCCTTGTGTTTTCTTTGCAGGGAAGAAACAATATGTTTCACGCCATACTGCTGTTTTTCTACCACATCAAAGTCAGACAATCAGGCATGCTTGGGTAGGTGGTTCACTTGTTTCACTATTTATCTGAATTATTCACAGTACAGTAGCCCAAACACTGACATCAACTTGGTCTGGCTTTAAACAATTTTGTTTTACATATTCCTACATTTATAGAGTTAACGTTTCATTATCTGTTTTATTGCACATATTATTATCATAAATATTTCATGTTTTATTTGACGTAGGGTGAGCTGGACTTTGCAATTATTTGGAAAGTTAGTTATTATTTGAATTTTCCATTGTTCTACCAAATAGTAATGGACTTTGTACTTTTAATCTGCTACTGAAATTTTTGTTGATCATGAATGTTTGCAAATCTTAAATTTAGTAACTCTTTTATTTGTATCTTTTTCAGACGTGTTAATTTAGGCATGTCTGGAGTTAACCTGCTGTGGATATTTAACTGATGAAGTATTAATGGACAGAATATGTGAACTATTCAGAAATTTTGGTCATTTGAAAAATAAATGTACGGAGAGTAAAAAATATCATGTTCTTTAAACTCAATCACTCACAATTTGACAAATGTTGACCCTGAGTAAACACAATTCTGGCTTACCACCAATCTGATTAAATTGCATTTTTAGTTACACGTATTGGAATACTTCTCAACAGACCACTTCTCAACAGACCGGTGCATTTCTTTGTGGATGCTGGTTGTGCAATTGCTGCTTTTAGTCCCAGTTGGTGCTATTAAGTTAAAACAGATGGTATTTGAGTCGAGGGACTAAAAGTATGTGCGTGGATGAATGAATGGATTTTTACCAATTCATGTTTTAGAATGAATATTTTTATATTATTAAATATTGAAACTGAAAAGCATTCAGTTTGTTGTGAAATGGTTTGTGTTGTGTTTTTTTAATTAAATTCAATTAAATGGTCATTGTCAGATGGAAATATCCGTAGTCAGTTATGACGGAAAATATTTTGGTTTGTTTGTTTCCGTCTTAAGAATCTGTTTTGATTACCACTAAGGGCCGATTTCTCGTCACCGGTTTAAACCTGATCGCCGTTTTAAACTCTGATTAAACACGGCTAAACAGCATGTTTTAACCGACCATCAGGTTTAAACCGGTGTAAAAGTAACCCAAGTCCGCCGGGAATGTAAATCAGATTTGTATCCTATCATATAACGAACAATTCGATAAACAAACAAAAAATTAATCCGGCGATCAGGTTAAACCGGTGACGAGAAATCGGCCCTAAGTCTATGTTTAGCACCAGCAGTAAAAGAAATACTAAGTCACCAGGGTTTAATCTACTATACAATTTGTGCCCGGTTACACAATGTACCTGCCCCATTCTACTAGGGGGAATTCCCAAACTAAAAAAAAACATTTTTCCCAATTTCTGGGAAAAAAACTCCAATTTTCAGTCACACAGCACAGACAACTGGGGATCAAAGAAGTTCTTTTCTTTATATTACGGGGAAAAAAACAACCATAACTCTTTTAAAAGGAAGAAACCTAATTAACATAAGACATCCTAACATTGACTACCGTGAACAGACAAAATAAAATAAAAAAAGAACAAAAATTCCCCCTTTTCCAAAAAGGGACCCAAGAAAAAAGGTCCAGATTATACCCTGGTCACCTGCTATAAACACCACCTGTCTATAACAAGCACCTGTCTATAAAGAGCACTTCACACATGTCCCTTCTGTATTATAAACAGCCCTCGGAATTAGGACAATTATGACATTGTCTCAGCAGTTTTAAACAAAAGAAAGATTGAAATAAATAATATTACATGTATCAAGAATGGCAACAGGAAAAATATTTAAATAAATTTTAAATGTTTTTGCGATTGCAAATCCTTTTGTGGCAACATGACCGATTGCCAGTACAAATTGTACAAATTTCGACAGCTGGTTATACAACTCCATGTGTTTCCACCTGCGTAAAGGTCACCTGCTTTAAATCACACATTGAGGTCACTTTTAACACCTTCATCCATCTTGAGGATGTTTTAGAGGGTGCTGGAACTGAGAACTTGGTCCGATATTAGACCAGACCCTGCTCTCAGTTTCAGAAGATGGGTGGGTTGGTGGTGGAGGAAAGTGGGTGGGGGTGGGAAGGGATTTAAAACTGCTTATAAATATCTCAACATAATAATCTGGAAATGAGAGATCAGATTAGCAATTTTGATATACGGTTAGCTGAGAAAGTTCCATGTATTGATGTTAGATTTGGTTGAATAACATCTTAATTTATTGTAGATTGGTCGAAAATTAAACGTTTGACAAATTTTAATAAAAATAATTTTCAAAATGAAATTATTTTTTACAGATTTAAAGTTGATGTTTATACAGGTTTATGCCTAAAGACCACTGTTTGTAGGTGTCCGTTGAGTGGCAGGTTTGAGAGTTTATGAAAGCATGCAAGGTTACAAGAAGCTCAGGCACCAAACTCCAGCAAATCCCTCACATACCTGTAACAGCTTCTGTGGGTGATACGGACTGCTCACGTCATCCTCACGCACAGCATACAGTTCCGGAATGTCTCTCTCTGAAACATCACCATAGCAACACGATACATTAATCATTTCACACTATCTCTGTGAAACATCACCATAGCAACAAGTTACATTAATCATTTCAAACTGATAGCATACAGTACCGGTATATCTCTCTCTCTCTCTCACTGAAACATTACATTTGCAACAAGATACATTAATCATTTCAATCTATCATAATCTCTCTCTGAAACATTACAATGGTGAGAAGATAGATTAATCATTTCAATCTGAAAACGTTCAGTTATCTCCAAAAATCATGAGAGCATCGTTGTCATGTTAAAGAGTCGGATTGATTATCTTACCTACAAAGATTAATAGCATTAACAAACATTTCTCCTTTAACAGAAGATATGAGAATGGTTTAAAGAGTTCGTGGAACACATTAGTTACCTTCATCCCACGACTCGTGGTCTTGTCGCTCCAGACTGTCTCGACCCGGACTCATCTGGTCACTCTCCCCCGTCTTGCTGTACGTACTACTGCTCGACTGGCTGTCCGTACGTCTGTGAGCGTGTCCACCATGACTAGCCGTCTTCTGTAACGCAATCCTCAACGGCGACAAGTCAAACGGCTTCACGTACGAGTCGCCGTTCGGTGTGGAGATGATCTCGATATCGGAGGACGTCGTCGTCTCGATCTCGTCACTAGATCCGTGTCCACTGATACTCTTGTCAACCTCCGACTCAAACTTAGAGCTTTCAGATTTCTCACCGCTCGAGTGGTGGTCGCTGCCCGAGTCCTCAGGTTTCTCCTCCATGGCATCCTCTAGCATGCACTCGACGTAAGAACCATTGAGAGAAACGCACAGCAGACTCCCGTCACTTTTCTCATTACCATTGTCTTCCTTCGCACTCGTCAGCTCTACCAGAGTTTCTGCTGAAGTGCATGTGTCTATACTAGTGTCCAATCTGCTGGTGTCCGACGAATCGTTTTCATTCGACTGATCCGTGTCTGTCTGTTCCAGCGATTCCTTGTCCAGCGATTCCTTGTCCACAGTTTGAGTCTCGAAAGCGCCGTCTCCGAACTCTTTAGCGGATGAAACACTCTGGTCCGAACTGAAGCTCTGGATGGAGATTGTGCTTTGAACAGAACTAAGACTCTGAACTAAACCTATGGCCGGACCAGAACCGGATATATTTAGATAGTCAGAGTCCACCGACCGAACAATATGCTCTTGAAGACCTTGATTGTCCAATAGGTCATCTTGTCCAGGACTTGAAAGAGTTAGGATTGATGATTCAGACGTTGTCATGGAGACACAAGGATCTACATGTATTTGTAGCTGCCCAGGATCTGACAGTTGTGTAGTAACGTCGGATGGTTTTTGAGCAGATTCGTCAGCGACAGCTACAACATCGGTGATGTCACGCGAATTCTCTTTGTCTGTGAACGACGAATCATGGATTCCTCCAAACGAAAAATCACTCAAACTGTTCTGAGAGTCTTGGTTGGCGATGGAGGTTTCAACTATCACAGCACTTGAATCGGAGTTATCGGACAAATTTGAACACAAACTTTCTTTTTCTTGCGGAGAGTGTTCATCTTTTAAACCGACTCTTAGAACATCACTGTCCACACTCGGATCTGGAATCACTTCATTCTTACCCACCTGGGCGTCCACAATAACAGTGTGTAGAACATTCGTATCCACATCCTGTACATGGCCTTCCTCAACAACAGTGTGTAGAACATTCGTATCCAAATCTTCCATCCTGGCATCCTCAACAACAGTGTGTAGAACATTTGTATCCAAATCTTCCATCCTGGCATCCTTAACAACACCATGTTGAAGATCTGTATCCAAACCTTGCTGTCTTGAATCATGGCACAAATTGAGATCAGATTCTTCAGATGAAATTGCTTTATCATCTTGCCTTCCAAAAGCATCTTTTAGTTTTAGGGGAACAAGTTCATCAACTATTACATCGGTGCTTTGTGACTGGAAATGTTGTTTGTCTTCAGGTATTTTATAAGTACCAGGAAGGTCAGATAAATCACTAGCGGCTGTCGACTGCCTCACATCTTGTTCAGCTTTTCCTTGCACTTGCTCTGCATTAGCCACGGACACTGAACTCCAACCAGACACAGACGTCCTTGGGGATATTATTTCCCCAAGCATTTTTTCATTTCCAGTTCCTTGCTTTTCGACTTTTCCACCCCGATCTGTGCTCTTCACACTTCCACCAGACACAAGGAGAGGATTTTGTGAATGTTTCCTAGCAGGCGGAGAATCACTTTTGTTTACAGAATCTGGAAAACTAAATTCCACATTGGACCACGAGGAATCTTTAGGTTCTGATTTGTGGTCAGATGAACCAGGATTCCAAGCGAAGTTCCAGCCGCTTGACTTTTTATCACTTTCCTGTTCTTCATTCTGCTTCAATTCAGCTGAAACTTCTTCAACGTCGGCGTCAGATTTTCGTCTCGTCGCTGAACTGCTTGTTTTCGACACTTCTGGTTTTTTAAGACTGGCAGTAGATTCACTGTTTTCAGAGACAGATTCAGATTCCTCGTTAGGTTTTGAAGTGCCTGTGGGTAACCAAGAATTCCAAAAGTCTTTTTTGACATTCTTTGGTTTACTTGCTGGAGAAGAGACTGGTGTGGTAGCTGTTACAAAAGATAAAGGTACATTGTAAAAAATATTGTTAATGAAATTAGTTATACTTATAGTAAAGATATTTTTATGAAACACATATAAAACATGATAAAAAGTACTGTAGAATGGATATCTGCAGCTATAAATTTTCATGATTTATGAAATTAATCATGATTATAACTTTCTTTGTTAAATTACAAAAACAAAAAATATATAAATTACTTGCACATGAAAACATTCCAATTATTACATATAATAAGTTAACATTCTAATGCAGCGACGGTCATTTGTGAACTTTATTGAAACTGAAAATTGCTCTGATAAAAACAATCAGCTATTAATTAGCATATAAACATATATCTTCACATTCGCACAAATATTTTAAAGAGTTAAAATGTCACCAAGACAAATCAGGAAAGAATAGAAGATAGTTGTAATGAATGTTAAGAATGAAGCTGGTTTTATCAAAAGTTCTTTACACTCTATAGGTTTTCCTTCTCGGTTTGCTTTGCCTTCAATGTCGAGCACTTGGTCAATTTTCTGCTGAGCGTTTTGGACGACCTGTGTCGCAAAGCTGGAGAATCCAGCTGCATCCCACCAGCTCATTGTGAGAAACAACCTACAAGTACGAAAAGAAACAATATCAATTATCAAACATTACATGTTCATCTAGATTGAGCAAAAAACATGTTTTTCCCTCCCAACTATTAATATCATTGCTCTTCATTCCGTCACCATTACAGGGGCAACATTCGCATCTTTTTCCATTTGCTGGATTCGAACCACAAACCTCTGATAAGGCCATGAGAATGAAAGTCATAGAATTGCGTCCACCGCCCGCATGCCGTGAAAGGTACCGCTCGAAAATTTTC
>JAULBR010027937.1:1505-15463 GCA_032355825.1 Melanodrymia aurantiaca
TTAACTACTACATAAACAACACAACAAGATTGAACTTATTAGCACGCTTCATTCCGGAAGGAGAAACATAGTCTCTATAAACATAAGCACTTTCATTTTACATAAAGGACTACCGGTTTATCATAAAGACCCGTATACACTACATCCCTCCTTTTCTTCAGAATAGATTGTCCGTTCTATTGTAGCAAAATCGTTCTTTTTGTCTTTAACTATAAACACAAATAATATTGTTATTTTCCAGTTCTGACACTTTGAGAATACTGTTCATCAAAATTGTCTATAATCTTAAGGAATCAAATTAACCAAACTGTTTTTAAAAGATTAAAATCTGAACATTACAGTTAAATGTAAAGAAATAAAAATCTAATGAGGTTAGGGTAGACTGCCCAGTTCCTCTCTGGCGAGATAGGGATTATTCTGCCCTTATCACATCTCCCAGACACAACTATCACCTAAATTAACTTATAGTCACTTAGATATTTCGGAGGACGTTTCTCTCTGGCAAGTCTTGGTGTCGCAACAGGTACATGTCTTTCCTCATGTTGCTCTACAGTTGGTTGAGAAATAGACACATCAATAACACTTTCATCCTCATCTGAAATTTCAACATCTGGTTCATCTCGTTCTTTGATATAGTTACGATCTGGATCGTGATAATACTTTCGCACATGTGAAGTATTCCGTTTATATTTCACACCTTCTGGTGACTGTACTGTAACATGATTTCCGCATCGGTCGATCACTTCAAAAGGAATATTTGCATACTGAGTAGACAGTTTATTGTCCCGTTTTTGTTTTAATAGCACTGTATCCCCCGGTGACAAGTCGATGTGTGATGCACCTCTTCTCGAGTCTACATAATCTTTAGAATTCTGTTTGTTTTCGCGATCCCGATCTCGAACTTCAACATCAACATCAGTACTGTTCCCTTTAAGTTGAGGCATTCTCGTGCGTATGGTTCTACCATACAATAACTCTGATGGACTTTTTCCAGTTGTACTATGTGGTGTGGATCTGTAAGCTAGCAAGAAATAATGAAGCTCTTTCCTCCAATTCTTGTTCTCAGCTTGTGCGATTTTCATTGCTTTCAGCAATGTTCGGTTCTGTCGTTCGACTTCTCCATTGGCTTGAGGCCATAAAGGAGTTGTACATTTATGCTCAATGTCATGATCACGCAAATACGCATCGAATTCTTTCGACACAAAGTTTGCTCCATTATCAGTTTTCAATGTCTCTGGATATCCATGTGTACAGAACATCTGTTCCAGACTTTCTACGAGTTTCTCACTTGTTGTAGTTTTCATCACATCTATTTCGAAGAAACGGCTGTAGTAGTCTACTACTACCAAAAGAAAATTACCATCCGGTAAAGGTCCAAGTAAATCGGCAGCTAGTGCTTGCCATGGTCCCGACGGTAACATTGTTGACTGAATTGGTTCCGGCGGTGGTGGTTGGCTAACCAGTTGACAACCGTGACACGATCTGCACTTATATTCCATGTCTTTGTCAGCTGCTGGCCACCAAACTTTACTTCGTAATCTTTGTTTTGACTTGACAATCCCTTGGTGTCCTTCGTGTGCTAGATTCACAATTTGTCTGCGTAACGGTCTGGGAATAACAATTCTATTACCTCTCAGAATCAGTTGCCCCAATATGGTCAATTCCGTTCTCACTTGTTTGTATCCTGCAGGAGCCTCCGTCCAATTTCCTGTTCGGATGCATTTACGTAACTTGATCATTTCCAAATCAACAAACGATTCTTTTTCAATCGTTTGAATCGGAACACAGTTTGGCGCCGCATTTTCTGCAACGAATCGAATATAGTTCTCAGCAATGTTGGCTTTTCCTTGTACACTAGTATGCACACTCGTGAGTCGCGACAATGAATCAGCAATGTTCACTTTGCCTGGAATATGTCTCACTCTGAATGTATATGGTTGCAGACGAAGAACCCATCTTTCTATCCGCGCACTAGGTTTCGATCTGATAGAGTATATAAACTCTAACGGTTTGTGATCAGTCAACAGTTCGAATGTCATTCCATAGATATAAGAATGGAATTTCTCGCATGCCCATACAAGTGCTAATGCTTCTTTCTCTGTTTGGGAATATCTGCGTTCAACATCAGTCAAGCTTCGACTTGCGTAACAGATAACTCGATTTTCCCCATTTTGCTCTTGAGTCAAGATTGCGCCCAATCCAACAGGACCAGCATCTGCAACAACTTGTGTAGGTGCATTTTTATCATAGTACCCCAGTGTTTGAGCATCCGATAAACGTTTTTTCAATTCCTTGAATGAATTCCTCTGCTGAGTATTCCACACAAATGGCTCGCCTTTCCTCGTTAGTCTGCGTAATGGTTCAGACACTGTAGCCAGGTCTGGAATGAATCTCCCACTATAATTAACTAATCCGAGAAAACTTCTAACTTCCGTGGCTGTTTCCGGTTCTCTGGCTTCCACTACAGCTTTGACTTTCACGTCTGTAGGCCCGATTCCTCGAGATGACAATTCATGTCCCATATAGGTAAGCTTTGACATACCAAATTGACATTTTTCAGGATTCAATGTCAGTCCCAATTCTCGAACTTTCTCTAAGGCTTTTCGTACCCGTTGATCATGTTCTTCACGATTAGGAGCGTGTATGATCACGTCATCAAGAAGATTCCGTACACCGTTACAATCTTGAAATGCATGTTGCATTATTCTTTGATACATTTCCGGTGCGCAGCTAACACCAAACATCAACCGACGATATCTATACAATCCCTCATGCGTGCAAAAGGTTGTGATTTCTCGTGATTCGGGAGATAGCTCTATCTGGTGATAAGCCCACTTGATATCCAGCTTTGTAAAAATTGTACTTTGGTTCAAGTCTTGAAGTATCTCATCTACAGTTGGAATTGGGTGTCGCTCTCTTACTACTGCAGTATTTGCCTGTCTCATATCAACACAAAGTCTTATATCATCATTTGCCTTCGGGACTATAACTACAGGAGAGACCCAAGGGGTAGGCCCTTCAACCTTCTCAATGATCTCAAGTTTCTCCAACTCATTTAACTTTTTCTTGAGTTTAGCCCTGAGCTGAAAAGGAACTCTCCTTACAGGTTGTGCCACTGGTTTCACAGTTTTATCAATTGGAATCGTCAACTGAAAATTCTTCAGCTTTCCCAATCCTTGAAAACATTCGTTGAATTCTGTAACAAACTCATTTTCAGATTTTAGAGTGTTAATCTGGGTTCCTAGTTTCAACACACCCAGTTTCAGTGAAGTTTCTTTTCCAAGCAATGGTTGTCCCTTACCTTCAATGACAATGAACTCTACCGAATCAATGTTATTTCCCTGTACAGATACATCAGCATTGAAAATACCTGCAACTGTTAATGGCTTCGAACTTCCATAAGAATATATCCGTTTTTTAGATTTCCTTGAATGGCATTTTATTCCCTGACTTTTGAGATTTTCCCACAATTTCCGATCAATCACATTACAACTTGCTCCAGAATCAATGACAACTGGTACCGCAATACCTCCAATTGTAACAGTTACTTTTTCCAAGTTTTCATCAATTTGTACACTAAATGCAAACTCATCATGTTCGTCTTCACTATCACTGTTGTCTTTATCCCTTACATGTCGAACCTTTGTTTTTGGTTTGTATTTCTTTTTAGCTACATGTTCTTTGGTTTTACACATTTTCTCAAAATGACCCTCTTTGTGACATTTACGACATACTTCATTTCGTGCAGGACATTGCTTGTCTCTACTAATATGTCCAAATCGTCCACAGCGATAGCATGTAACTTTCCGACCAGAATCAGTACTACCTTTGTGACCAAAATACCCATCGGACCTTTGGTAACCTTGGTAACTAGATTGTTCAACCTGTACCCTGTTAACTTCTACTTGAACTCCCTCTATGTTCTTTGACTGTTTTTCTGACAATTCCATTGCTCTACCAATGTTACATAATTGTTCTAGTGTCAGTGTTCTTCCCTTTTCCAGTAACTTTCTCCTCAAGTTATGAGAAGCACACTTTCCAATTACCTGATCTCTAATGTGCTCATTTAAGTTTTCTCCAAACTCGCAGGTTTCTGATTGTTGTCTTAATCTAGTGATAAATTGTTCAACAGTTTCAGTTTCATTTTGTGCCATGTTTCGGAACAAATATCTTTCATATGGTACATTTACCTGTGGTTCAAAATGTCTGTTCAATGCCGACAATGTTTTCTTGTATGGATCATCGCCTTCACCCTCTGCAAGCGTATAAAAAATGTCTTGGACATTCATACCAGCACAATGCAACAAAAGAGCTTTTTTCTGATGATTTCCCGTAACGCCTTTGCCATCGACATACAGTTGAAATGCTCGTTTCCAACGTTTCCAACGTGGACCAATTTTCGATGCATCTCCGGTGCACTCAAAATTCGAAATACCACCTAATTCACTAAGTATGACATTTGCCATTTCGATAACACCTTACCACACTTGTCCTCGTCGCCAAATGTTATATGTGTGTTTACTAGACAGTCGGATGACTCAGATTTAACTACTACATAAACAACACAACAAGATTGAACTTATTAGCACGCTTCATTCCGGAAGGAGAAACATAGTCTCTAAAAACATAAGCACTTTCATTTTACATAAAGGACTACCGGTTTATCATAAAGACCCGTATACACTACAGATGTCAAACGCAGTTATATCAACACTTGGTCACAGAGAAAACCCGCCGCTGCCACATAGGCTATTCTTCGAATAACAGCAAGGTATCTTTTATGTGCACTTTCCAACAGATAGGATACCACACACCATGGCCTTTGATGGGCAAGTCATGGATCACTGGTTGGAGTGGGACATAACCCAATGGGTCCACTGAGGAGAATAGATCTGTTGACCTATTGAACTTCAGGTGGATGCTCTCGTGCTGAGTTATGCTTGTTACACATTAGGCCAAAAACAAGTATGTGCAAACAGTTCTTTGTTTTCAGGATCAATGTTTGCAACCAATATTGGTGACCAATCCTCATTAACTGATTCAGAGGGGATTGAGATTTAGACATTTTTTGGTGTATCATCTTATTGTGCCTTGGTTTTTTTATTATTTGAGATATCTTTTGCTTGAATAAAACAAAAGGTTGATACGCATGTATCAGGTAAGTATTGAAAATGGGTGTTTTAAAACGTACTTACCATGACTGTATTGTTCAAGAGTAGCACAGTAGCCTTGGTTCATACAGTTACCTCCATACTAGAAGTAAAAAGACATCAACTGATTGAGCATTCAACAGAAAACTATGTAAGTATTAAACACATAAATGGGATATCGAATTTGTGTTGTTAATGAAACATGTAACTGGTAACCATGGCAGTAGTGTTGGTAGACGAAAAAAAATGTGTGTCAGGGTGACACACGTGAAAATTTGAAAATTATATTGTTAAAAAAAACATTAGTTTTTTGGATGAAAACATTCAAAAGTTATGGAACCCATGATTTCCACACTCCCCACACCCTCTGCCAGAAACTCTCCTCACTTCCATCACCACTGCAGGGTAACAGCGAACTACAGAAATGACATATTATTTTGGAAATACCATTGATGTTGATGAGGTCATTAACAAAATACATATAAACACATGCACTGGGCACTTGCGATATTATAAACAATTCAACTTCATTGCATGTTTGATGATAAACTAACTTGTAATGTCATTATTATTAAATTGTTGTTTAACGACACTCCAGCACGAAAAAAGACATCGGCTATTGGGTGTCAATATAAGGTATAAATACTTGTAATGTATTAATACATGTATGTGTACAGACCTCTGTATTGTAAATTGTGGATTGTCTCAATACATGAATATGTACAGACACCTCACTACTCTAAATAAGGGGTTGTATCAATACATGTTTACAATGTAAAGATAACTCAAGGCTGCATACTCACTGAACAATTCAGCTTCCACCTGTACGTCTGGTAGTCATCTCCACACACATTTGGACATTTCTGCATTAACAATCAACAAACATCTTTTATTACAATTTTGTAATTCCTCCTTAATTGTCAGGATTATGTGTTAAAAAATATAAGGGAAAATAAAAACATTGGTATAACGTGTCATTTGATTGGGTTGTTAAAATCATCTCAGCCACTGACAGCAACGTTACTAAAATATGACGTCATAAATTGTAAACATGTGCAAAAACTTCCTTTTTTTAAGCATTACATTGACATCAATTGTTTTGAAAAGCGATTCACTATATAATTTCTGGAGTAATAAATAGCACATTTAACTCGCTACACTGTATTATCAAGTCCCTCGTGAAATTATTATCATTTTAGTCACTCGTTATTTAAAGCTTGTGACAAATTAAAACTTATTTCACTTGGAACTTAAACTTGACAATACAAGATAGCAAGTTTAATATCCTCTGTGTCCTTCTCATTAAATAGTGTTTGTGGGTGATCCATGGTATTTGTCCCGTCTGCAACAATTTTTTCTCTTTGTTATACAAATACATGTACATGCAAATATTATCAAATTCCATTAATTTTTTTGTACTGCAAATTGAAATTCCTAACAGTTGAATTATCTAACAACATAGTGTTTTGTCTTAATGATGAAAACAAATCGTTGCGGACGGGACAAATACCATGGAATCGCCCTTGTGTAGAATGTTAAATATCAAAGACTTACGTCGCCAAACTCCAAGCAAAGCATTTCACACTGCGCGTCACACATGCTCTTCACAGACGGGATCTCATCGGGGTTCAAAAACTGTCGGAAAGATGTCGTCCGTCCCAGCATCAACACACAAACCGTAACACAAACAACAAACGTGCACATCGTAACCCAACGTACTACGCGCAACTACAACACTCGTAAACTGTCTGTAATGTCATCTGCCCACACAACTAACTACGCACAAGCCTAATCAGGCATACTCTTATCACTTTGCATATTCACAATACAACACCAAGTCAGTCAGTTTCACATCCAAACATCATATTCATGTCAATGAATCTACACAGTAATTTTTAAAGAAGTAATTTTGGAATAAACAATTATTAAAAGAGCAGAAACATTGTCCTACATCATAAGGTAATTGAGAAAAGCAGTCGTTGAATGGTTGACTTACACACAGAGAGATATAGGGCGGTGTGAGACCAGATGGTGTATTCTCATCAATCGCCATGGTATCTCAAGACCTAGAGTGCTGGGCAGATAAGCTCGATATGCGAGCGAACGGATAATCTATGCCACCTGATTGTTAGAATAACATTGGCAAGCTGTTATCATCAAATATAATATTGTTTTCAGAAAGTCATTTCTACTGATAACAGCCATGCAGTTCTAACAAGAGCTCCGATAGAACATTGAGACCGTCATAATGTATAATACACTGTGTGTTAAAATCTTCATATTATTCAAAACTAGGAGTCTACCATGCAGTTCTAATGGTGCATTGAGACCATAATAATGTATAATACACTGTATGTTAAAATCTTCGCATTATTCAAAATTACAAATCAACTAGGAGTCTATTTTGATATTGTAAAGAAATAAAGCATGTAATAATTTCAAACCTTTCATTTCTGAATGTGCATAGATGTACAACCTTGTTTGCAGGTAGCAAGCCATTTAGTTTGTTGCGGGGATGGGTAGAATCTTTGAAAATACCTCGTTAAAAAACATAATATACATTTCTTTCAATGTGTTTAGGTCTCTCTCGTTTGAAGTATGTACATAATTTCAATAAACTCTGCAACAATATAAAAAAAAACCTCATTAATAATATATTTTATTATGCATAAGTGAGAGATAATGGAGTTTAATAACAATGTCACATTGTTGATACAATTTTGACGTCACGATTTGCGGCTTCAACTCTTTGTGACATCACACATCTCCTACAGAAAATGAACATTAATGGAGTTTGTGTATGCTCATTTTCTATACATTTTATTAAAACAATTATACGTAATAAATAAAATACTAAACTAATTTCTTTTCAATACCATTTTTATGAACTTGTACATTAAAAATGGGTTACCACCATTTTTATTGTACTTGTTCATAAAAATGTTATTAAACTGAATGTTGTTTAGTATTCTATATGTATTACATTTAGCGTAGGTTTTTTGTTTTTGGCCTAACAATGAAAACAATAAAAACAAATTACATGGTATTACAAGTATTACATTGTCATAAAGTATTCTTCAAAAGTATATACATGTTGTAAAGTATATTCATTCTGGTAAAGTACATACATTATTGTAAAGTATATACATAATTGTAAAGTATATACGTCATTGTAAAGCATAAACATCCTTGTGAGGTATATTCATCCTTGCGGTAGGGACCAAAACAAACACAGAGCATGTCAATTTCAATATTTGCTTCTTTAATTCAACAAGGCATACATAATACAAGCAATAACTTCATGGCTATTTTCGACATTGCATCTATTTAACAATTGTACTTGTACAGTATATATTATATAAAAAAGACAAAAAACAAAACAATCATAATACATAAATAAATCAGAATTTACGTTAATATGGCTGAAAATTGATAGCACTAAGCACTGTGAGAATGAATATACCATTTGTTAATACCGGGTAACTACAGTACAAGTGTATTCTCCAGCCTAACTTGAGCGGGGTGTAGCTCAGTGCAAGAATGTCCAACTGACGTTCGATGTCGATCCTCCTCAGCGGACACACTGGGTTATTTCCCATTCCAACCATTGATACACGACTGGTCCATCAAAGGCTGTGATGTGTGCTATCCTGTCTGTGGGAAAGTGCACATAAAAGATCCCTTGCTGTTATTCAAAGATTTCATCTGAGACCATGTGTCGATATAACCATGCATTTGACATCCAATAAATGCTGATTAATAATCAATGTGTTCCAGTTGTGTTGCTAAACAAGCAAACTTTATCTTTTTATCTCTACCCTACTAACTCTAGCCATTCTATGGACCAGGGTTCAGGGGAGACAGTCCCCCACAACTAGCTATGGAATTTGGCATTTTTTATGACAAAAACTTAATGAATTAAAAGTTTTCAGGATAAAGACAATTTTCTCTAATTTTTCAGGGCAAAGACGAACCTTTTCAGGACAATTTTCTAGGCAAATTATTTCTGCATACCGGGTATTCAGCAATGTGATTTTCTATATGTTAATCTAATATACATTTTAATCAGCACTTATAGCCTACGAAACGTAACAATCCTCTGACCACAATAATAAAGCAATTAGTATTTGTTGTACAATGGATTAATATTGCACTCTGTGACAAAAACAAACATATTTAAACATTCAGCCAAGACATCATTCACACCCGCTGACAACATCCACATTACATACTAACAGAATAAATAGCCAATGTGATGATCAATAATCCATCTTTGATCATAATCCTACACAACGTTCCTTGTTTGCTCTAAACATCTCTACAGGGTGGAAAATACCAAATAATAAAGTTCCAGATCATAGTTCGAGGTGCAACGAACATTTTAATAGTGCACTTATTGGTGCCTGGTCTCCAATTGGTAACAGAGTGAAACCTCTCTAAACCAAACACAATTGGGACCGAGTAAAATGTTCGGTGTAGAGTGGTGTTCAGTTTACTGAGGTTTAAATACAGCACATAAGGCTGTTTCGGACTTTGAAATATGTTGGCTGAAAATTCACTTGCCCAACTTTTAAATACCAATACCAATATAATAAAAATTAATAAAATGTAAGTAAATCAAGTTCTTTTTACTGGCCTTGGGGCACGGACGAAGCAATTATTTAGTAGCCCGAGTGTAAAAATCACTGGCCTTGGGCATCGGGCCACGGCATTCTAGAAGCCTTGGCTATGGGACTGTATTTGGTATAATGCACCCTATAGCATATTGTCTTCTTTTATCCACAATCACAGAACAGATAAATACACAACACTTGTATTCAACAGTCACAGTAACTATCGTGTTGTAATCAGATTGAATCTGCCTGCAAGTCTTCCACAGTTGGTTGTAACTCAACTGAGCTACATCCAGAGAGAACAGCATATCTGAATGGAGATTTGGTATAAGGCAACACACCTAGTTTTACTGAGCCAGTACTTATGCATCACAACACTTCTGTCATCCTGATGCAATTTTCGCATTTATTTCTTGTGTTTCTTGTGACTCTGAAATTAAAGAGACGCAAAATGTATATAATATAATTGCTTACATAACTAGATGTAACTCGAAGCAGGGTCTTCACGGATAGCCCTGTCTTCTCTACATGTACCCACTAACTACATTAGTATGAGTAAACTATGCACTTTAAAGACAATCACTGACCATTTTGGCTTGAAAATTGAGATCACGTAGCAAAACATGAAGCCAGTCACATGACAATGAACTTGTGCATAAACACAAGCGGAAACACAGTCCTTGGTTATCTTTATAACTGCATACATTATTATATGACTACAAACATCAACAGAATTTCAAAATGTCATTATATTACGTAAAATTGCTTGGTGTACGATGATGTCGTATCGATTGCCAAAACATGCCCTTGGATAGTTAACACATTTTTAAGCTAATGTTATTATCTGGAGATGCAGCAGAGCGGAAATATTTGGCGTGGAACGTTTTGTAATAATAACATGTGATTCAATATAAATGTAGTTTGTTCAAACTGACACGACTAAGTTAACAGTTCTGTAAAGACTTTTGGAATCATTGAAATCAATTATTTTCTATGTCCTCACACATCTGTGTTTCGGCAACAAATGAAATACCACACCTGTGTTCAATTCATACCATATGTAAGCAAAGTAAAAAATTTGTTTTATTTAATGACGCTACTAGAAACACATCGATTATAAATAAGCAGTTATTGAACGTCAGATGCATTGTTATATTGAGACATGGTCTCAGAGGAAACCTGCTGTCACCACTTCATGGGCTACTCGTATCGAAAAATAGCAAGGGGTCTTTTATGTGCACAGGATAACACACACCACAGAATTTGATAAACCAGTCGTGTACCACTGACTGGAACAGAAAATAGCCCATAAAATGTCTTGCGCTGTGGACGATCGATCTCACGACCTATCCCGCAAAAAGGCAGACATTCTACCTCTAGACTATGTCCCACTCCCCCACAAATGAAATACCACACCTGTGTTGAATTCATACCATATATAAGACTACATCAGCAAGATAGTGCTTGTAAAGGCTGTCCAGTAACCACTTTGAGTGAAAATAGGAAACATTTCCCAATGCTGCTATATAATACAATCATATAAGTCTATTTCTCTCTACCTTTACTGCTGCGTTCTGTAACTGGATCTTTAACTCGTCTATTTCGTCCTTCTGTTGAGTGAGTTTTTCATTCATTCCGGCCAGATGATCGCTCATCATACTCAGCTGACCGTCGTAACTGCGACTTGTCGTCTGTAGTTCATCCTGGCAAAGAAAATAACAATTATTTATACAGTAGAATCTCGTTGGCTCGAACGTGGAAGGGTCGAATACATGGCAACACTCGAACCAAGATCGAAGTCCCGCATTAAACCCTTATATTCAGTTGCTGATGCTTGGGTCGAACTACCCGATGGGTCGAACAGTTTCTCAAGCACCGACGGTGTTCCAGCCAACGGGATTCAACTGTATATAATATATTGTCATCAAATTAAACAAATAAAGTAAAACATATTCTTATACTCATGACACATATGTGAGAACACTGTATAATCAATTTGATAAACAAACAAGAATTTAAATTTTTCTTTCTAATAACCATATGTATCTAACTGGCTTTCACTCTTTAGATACGTTTGGAAACAGCTCGTGAGAAACACTATCTCAAACGGGCATTCGTGTATTAATCTCTATTTAAATGTTACAGGAATATAATAATTGAATGCATTTACATGAAATTCATGTGGATGTAGGATTCTGAATACTATGATGCTCAAGAGAGTAAAATTATTATGTGTCTTTCTCCTCTGTACAAAGCAAGCTAACAATAGCATTGAAATATGAATACAACACGGACTGAAATACAAAGAATATAATGAAGGTAAGTGTAATAAAAGAAATATACCTTCAACTGAGTGAAAATATAAGATATCCCTTCAACTGAGTGTGATAAAAGAAATATACCTTCAACTGAGCTAGAGACTGGTTGGAATTCTTAAGTTCATCAACGGCAGCACACTTGAACTTCTCTGCTAACTGTAACTGCTTGTGAAGAGCTCGCACCTAAGGAAAGAAGACATTTTGACATTATGCTTGTACACAAATAAACTAATTGAATAAATATTGTAAGAATGGGCATGATTGTGGTGTCATGTACCTATAGATATACCAGAGAGGGACACAGTGCAGTGCACGAGCGTCTGCCTGAGATCTGTTGAGTCGAAGGATCGATGCTTGTCAGAGGAACATCTACGTTATTTTCCTTTCCAACCAGCGATCCAAGACTGGTCCCCATTGAGCCGTTATTGGATGCCAAACACAGTTCAATTGACACTTTGTCACAGAGAAAACCTTCTGCTGCCACCACGTAGACTACTCTTCTTTGAATAACAGAAAGGGAGCTTTTATGTGCACTTCCCACAGACAGGATAGCATGCACCATGGCCTTTGATGGACCAGTCGTGGATCACTTGTTGGAATGGGAAATAACCCAACGGGTCCACTGAGGAGGATTGACCCTACCTGCATGTAGAAAAGTGGACAGTGTAAGAGACTAAAGGCGAGTACAAACCTCGGCATGGAAGTTGACACACTTGCTGTCGAGAGCCTGAAGTTGAAGAGACAGTTCGCCAATGCGGGATGTGTAATGGTTTTTTATCAGCTCCTCGCGACTGTCTGAGTCGCTGCTTTCTGATTGGTGAATCACGCTACCAAGCTGAAATAAATATGAATCGAATGGAAATATATATAATTTGCAATGGTAAAACCATCAACATACATCGCCAGATCAAAAAAGACAGTAGGGTTATCGTCTAATTATTTGATTTTATATCCGAATGGCCCTCTCACCCTCTCCCCCTCCCCCACTGGAAAAGAAAACAAATCGAGGACAAAGCGTACCATAGAGTTTTGAACTGACTGTGTTGTAACAACTGCTGTTGTAGCTGTGGATGTCACTGCTGATGATGTCATGTCGATGTTATCCTCAATCGAATCGGCACGGCGACCCACTTTCTGTAACCTTTTTATTTCCTCCTTATGTTGTTTTGTTTTCTGTTAAAAAATGTCAACAATTATTTGAATGAAAGAGACACAATATTTTTCGAAAATTATTTCTATCAAGCTTAAAAATGTAATATAAATAGTTTCCTATCAATAACATATTGTAGATAAATAGTTAAACAAATTTATAATTAAAATAATGTAGCCTTATTTTATTAAGAATAATTTAAATGGTTTACTGTTTACAAAACTGCAGATCTAAAATCTTAATGGATTAATTCTTGTTTAATTCTTGCTGCATTATTTGTCCAGACAAAAAAAGTGAATTAACAATTTAGAATTTTATAAAAGTTGTGCTAATTTATTAATTATTACACCAATCTAATAAGCCATCAAATCGAAGCATGTTACTAAGCTAGTATTAACAATAATGAAATAATATTCGGTCATATTAACACCAGATACTATTGATTAATTGATATACCGTATATCGCTGTGTATTAGCCGACCCCATAGATAAGCCGACCCCCTAGTTTCACCTTCCAAATCGGCTAACAAATGATCGACCTTGTATATAAGCCGACCCCCGCCCCCACAGATTTCTTCCACCTGAACTCCACATTGAAATTAATTTAGAGTTGCCGAATAAAGAACTTGTGCGTGTTGCTTGTGTTCGACTTCGAGTTTCATTTCCTTCCACGTTTTTATTACCAACATTTGGTGTTAGTTATTATAAAACCCTTCATTATATTATA
>JAULBR010028048.1:0-15462 GCA_032355825.1 Melanodrymia aurantiaca
GTCTGACGTCCAATAACCGCTGATTTATAATCAATGTGTTTCTAGTGGCATCGTTAAATAAAACAAACTTTACTTTACTATGGGATAGTGCACATAAAAAGACCCCTTGCTGTTTTTTGGTGAGGGTAGCTCATGAAGCGGCGACAGCGGGTTTTCTCTATGACCATGCATCCGACGTCCAATAACCGCTGATTTATAATCAATATGTTTCTAGTGGCGTCGTTAACTAAAACAAACTTTACTTTTACTTTATAGTTATTACATTGAATACTTGCATAGATATAGTTTTGATAAATATTATGTGAAATTGTATGGTATGTCTTTTACGAATGTATAGAGAGGGTTCCATATAAATATTAATACTGCATGGTACTCTTTGAATCACATGTGTAATGGAGCTGATAACGTTGTACTAACATTTCATACACTATATCCTTTAAGTGCACATTGTTTTGTTATCTTTGTTAGAGCTGAATTAAGTTAGTTAGATTCAAGCATGTCTGTTCTAGACATGCAGTCCAGCTACCTCGACTGCCCACCCATGACAGAAGTTAGTTATAGTGTACATATGAAAGACAAAACCCAATACTCCTATTTGCTAAGTACATTGTAGCAAAGGATCTTTCGTACTCACTTTCCCAGACATAACAGTACATACATGTACCATGACCTTTGCTAAACCCGTTGTGGACAGTGGTTAGTGCAGTAAAGGGTATTGCACCAACCCATTGAGCCTCGAGAGCTCCACACTTTGGGTTGGAGTCGGTACTGGATTAAACATTGTATGCCATGATTGGGATTCGTACGCAGTACCTACCATTCTTACACATGTATAATTTTAAGCAGAGCTGTACTGGATGGACATTTCTATCTACATGTAGACTGCATGAACTTGCGATAGAATTAAAAAAGTTGGAGAAAAGTAAAATAACAAAGTGTTGTTCAGGTGAAACTGATAGTAAAAATGGAAAACTGTGAGGTTTTAAGGTGAAGAATGGAAAACACAATGACATGTCCGTGAGTTGTGAAATACTGGCAAATTAAAATCCCCAGTGTATTTAGGAGAATTGTATGTTTGTGCAACACCTAACTATAATACTTTCACCTGTTTTATGCCTTTTTTTTATCTTTTCACTGAAGACAGCAAACAAATAATTATTGCTGTGCTTAAAATGGGTGCCAAACACCTGGTATTATATCATCACTGCCTTGGCTGTGATTCATGAGTAATTGTCACCTTGACTTTATTGCAATATCACTTTGACTCTGCCTTGTGCTGAGATACACATTTGGCCATGTAAATGTTTTGTCATTTAGATTTAGTTGGAATTGGGTTGGAAAGAGAATGTCTTAGTTTAGTTTTTGGAAATTTTTCATAGGAAGATTTAATTTGTAAAATACTAGTTAAATTTGGTTTAACGGATGCAGTCAAGAAACATGTTACAAAAACTTCTTAAAGACCAGGAACTTGTTGTAGCTAGTATTAAATCGTGCATGTGTTAATGTCAAATTCTGGCACAAAGGGATTAATTATGTCACTAAAAGCTTAAGTGTAATGTTATTTTTCAAACTGGCTCACAAAAGATTACATGACGATGGGATTCATGTCTGTAACAATCCCTAGAGAAACAACTTCACCAGCAAGAGTTCACACAAACTGTTCATTCAGCCCGGCCATTGAAGCAGAAGTGGGTGGGAACTAGGTGCGGTGCTAACTGTACGCCTTAATTTTTTCATCTGAAATTTTTTCCCCCGACAAAACAAATTCCTCAGTGTTATTCATTTTATAATACATTTTATATTACTTAAGTTGTATATTTCATAACCCACGACTCCTCCCCAAACCCCCAGGTGCCCCACCCACCCCAGTTCAGTATTGTATCGAAGTATTTTTGCAGTGCACGAACATGTATGTCCCTCCCTACAATCCTGCCCAGAGTTCAATAGCGCGGGCATTCTGCTACTGAGACAAAACGTTTTGACACCGATATTTGCATCTACACTGAATGAATGTGATGTGATAGTACGCGATCGGTACCAGTCACATAGTTCCAGAGCGCTCGCGCTATTGAACGTAAGGCGGGAGATCCCCACTTTCAACATGTATGTCCCTCCCTACAATCCTGGAGCACCGCAGTCTGTTTCATTGTATCAACAACAGAAAGCAGCATAGATAGACATACCTCCGTGAGTATATATATCAGCTACCTGTGAGCGCTCTAATCCTCGCAACCCACTTCTTCATCATATGCAACCACACCCCATAACAGGCCCACAGGGTATTAAAGTGTATCGTTTCAAAGCACTTCCTCCACAGTATCAAATCTCAGAAATATCCCACACAATGAATGCATGTCTGTCTCCGTTTTCTGACCTGGGACCTGTCAGCCTCGGAGAATTTACACTTTAGCCAAGGAGATCCACGACCTCTGACCTTTAGATTCCCATAAAGCACAGCTTAGCCTGGGTAGATCAGTGACCAGCGTTAATACAGGGGTTAGGGTATTTACCCCGCCACAATGAATGTCAGAATACTACAGAGGCAACGACTCCATTAAATCCCCACATCACACAACGTGGATGAAAAGATAAGAGCGAATATGACGGGAGATGTGTATAAATCATATACGGTAACTCCAGACAAATGCCCAGCCAGAGTTCCATTGTGTTATATAAGAACAGAATATATTATGTAAATTATTCATGGTTTGTGGAATTTTCCATAAATTCCTAGACATATTTATAAGAATACTAAATCTAACAAGTACAGGACAAGCTCAGCTGTAAGGGGGATAAGAGGGCATTCACCCCTCCCTCCATCCCCATCTTATGTTTGGTGGAATTTGCTTAGCCCTGTTCACACCTTCTGAATGATGCCTAAGCTGTTGCCCATTAGTAAAGGCAATCTTGTCCAATCTTCCCCATCCAATATTTAACATACAGTACAGGCACACAATTAGTCTGAAATGAGCACAAATCAACAACTGTACAAGTATTTGTTAATGATTAATTGCAGATATGTTGCTGTTCAAAAGTAATAACTCAGAGAATATAAAATCTCTGAACTGATTCCATGATCCAGACCCCCATAACAGTTGTATGCGTAATAGTATAATTATAAGTCTTTACTTTCTGATCTCTTTCACAGACACGTAGCATATACGGTACATACCACAAAGAAATCAACTAAGCATGTCTACCAAATGCAAAGTTATGCACTATAATTGGACTACCCTGCCATATAACAAAAGGGAGTTTTTTTATTTGCAGTGCAAACTGATACACTTGTACTTACATGGGTGTTAACAAAAGTGAATTTGTGTGACTGAAAAATATTATTGAAAGCTACAGTGTTATAAATACATAAAATTACATTACATAAAAAAAAAACACTTTTAGAATTTCTTTCAAGAATGAATTCAGTCTCCTGACTGACAGTTAACACCCAAGTACTTTAAATAGACTCAAAGTTGGAATCTCTGCCAATATTAACCTTGCTAAAATACACAATATGCACATATTTATGTATCTAAAGCAAAGAAAAATAAATGTTTAATGCAATCATACATCAATAATCTCAAGTGTCACACAATAAGCAGCTGCACTTCAGATATTATATATTTAGAGCTATAAAACGAAGACCGTACAGTACACAACGATTACACACAGCAAGACTGGATTTACTCGGATAGATCTTCCCGTAAACATTTCTATATCAGCTGTTGGTTTAAACCGACAGGTGATTTTTAAAAGTTTAAGCGAAGATCTACATGTATCAGACTAGTGTAGATTCTGAAAATGTTACACCTAAAGAAAGTCTTTGTATTTATAGGCTATGCCTGTTGACCAATCTCAACTGTTTATTAAGAGCAGAAATAAATAGTTTAAAATCGAAAAAAAGAAGACAATTTCAGAACTAAAGAAGGCAGTTGCAGAACTAAAGAAGGCAGTTGCAGAATTAAAGAAGGCAGTTGCAGAACTAAAGAAGACAAATTCAGAAGTATATAATACAATGGCAGAACTACAAAAAACAATTGCAGAAGTAAAAATGTTCACCTACAAAATGTAGTAGAGACCTCGAGAAAATGTATCCTGTATTCCACACCAAACAACATGTAGTGAACTGGCTACAATCCCAAACTGCTTTTAATATATAATCCACTGTCAATGTCCGTCAGTCCACTCATGTACAGTTATCCTGTCAGTACTCTACACTAACAAACCACGCATACTGCAGGAGTCTGCTGGGCGGAGAGAGAGCTTAGGTAGGCAGAATGAAATACTCAAGGTCTCTTTAATATGGGAACAGCAACCACTGGAACCAAACGGGCCAACTGATTTACAACACTGGTCACCCAGCCATCCCACATCCAACCAACGCATGCAGTCAGTCAGTCAGTCAGTCAGCACTCACTGGTTGGTCTGTCACCTGTTCGTTAACTTTCCCTTGTACTGACCCCCAGCTGACCAAGAGGGGGCCAGATTAGACCACAGTGCAGGTTGCAGCACAATACTCTTACCTGGACAATGTTGAGCCAGTCACCTGCAGTGAGAAGTGCAGAGCCTTGCTTTCAATGTTCATGTGTCAGATCTCCACTACTTGCTGGACGCGTTAGGGTTTAGCGTATGTATAGTACACCGAGGGGTTCAACACCACCTGGTCTCCAGTGGGCTTGCTTTGCTTGGATCTCCCCGTAGCACTATCAGTTACAGGTGTGCAAGAGATCCCGTGTCAGTTTATCCCAGTAACCAAGATCTCTCCACTACGGGACACACCCACCAGACACAGTTTGCCCTTTAGAATGGTTAATGCTGTGTGAATCAGATTGAATGTTCTTGTCTTGGCAAACAGAAGCTGATTACAGCACTCACTGTTTTCAAATCCCTCTGCATACAATGCCAAACTGATGAATCAAGCTGATGTATGTATATATAAGATACACGGAGAATGTAAACGCTTCAATTAATCCTGTTTTATTCAAGGGCACATCACATGTTACAACAGTCAATTAGAGCAGAAAATTTAAGTTTTAACTTACACATTATTTTTCCATGAATATTAAAGGCACTCTCCTAAGTTTTAAGATGGATGCTACTTTACACGTACAGTTAAAGATATTTTTAAACATATTTCATGCTAATAGAGCATTTCTCATTATTTTAATTAACATTTACTTAGTCTATTTCCTACAATATCAATATAGGTATATCTAATGCATTTTAGTAGCTTACCCGGTAGTATGGTGGCACCGTAGACTTTTGCCTGCAGTAATTTAGTACTGTATTTCAAGACCGTGCCAAACCAAATTACAAATACCATGCTACTATACTATCCATTATACCTTTCCTTATCCAAACCCCATTCAATTATTTGTACAAAAAAAGTCAATTTTCGGCTCCTGTAAGTCAACAAACACAGAGCACTGATTACCAACGCCCAGGGGGTAATCTAATACAGCAGGTCACTTCTTGTGTAAACTGTCAATCCACATTTCCATCACAACACTTGCGAAAAAGAAAATCCCACAACAGCACACACATTTTACCACATAGGTGTCAAAACGTCGAAGTAAAACAACACTTACCTCTGCCATTGAGGCATCAATTAGTGCTGAAACGAACGGACAACGAATCACCCACAATCCGTGTAACAAGAGCACAATACTTCAGTGTTGGTACGACTTGTACACGCGATAGGGTAGACAGTTACTGTTGGTTCCATGTTTACCCATCGTGGTACGTATAATGACCCAATAAGCCGTGCTATGATTGTATCCAGCTGACCGACCACAGGGCATCTTGCTGGCAGGACATGTAGTAGGTTGTACTAATCGATCAAAGCAAGCAGCGTTTCAATCAATACGCATTCTCAAGACAAACACACACACACCCACCGGACCACAAGCTGCCGGCAACAGGTTACGCTAACCACGGTTTTCAAGATCAATATCAAACAAAATTACTGCAAAAAATTACAATTTTTTTAATTTTTTCTGGAAAACCAATGTTATGCCTGAATTGATGAGATTAGTTGGTTGAATTTAATTATTATCCAAGGAAATGTCATCAAAATAGCAATTTGATCAATACCAAATAAAAATACTTTAAAAAATCACAATTTTTGTGTGTGTTGGAAACCAATGTTTAGCCTGAATAGCTGAAATTAGTTGGTTGAATTTAATTATTATCCGAGGAAATGTAATCAAAATAGGCATATATAACATGATAAAATAGCAATCTACATGTAAGATGGATGGGACACAGAGGAAATTAGCTCTGTGATAAGAACGTAACTAAACAAACGGTGGACACTTTAAACAGCTATCTATAGATCGGTCTAATCTGATCGACTTGGTAGTTACCAGTTACAGAAATCTGGTCAGTCCATTATACAAGCATTATTATCAGTCTGATATAACAAAAACTTTGTAAACCAGTCAGTCCCTACTTGTATCTGTTCAATCCAGCAACCTGTCTAAACAAGTCAGTCCCAAAATACATCTTATTTTAATCATGTATGTAAACCACATCTGTTCAATCAGACGACCTAATTAAACTAGTTATTCGACCTCAATAAACTAGTCATTCATACTTGTACAGATCCAGACATTTTAGCATGAGGGGTAGCCTCAGCATAATTAAAAAAAAGTTTGTTATGTAAAAATCAATTTCTGAGATCTAAAAGAAATATATTTAATAAAAAAAAGTTTTACCCTTAAACACCTCCCTGGACTGCACCTAGCTGATGCATCCATCTAATAAGACAATCTGTAAGTCCCAAGTGTTTTTTAAGGAGCAGGACATAGCAAAATGCAAGAGCGCCCAACTGATGATCGATGGGTTGAAGGATCGATCCTCCTCAGTGGACCCATTGGGCTATTTCATTCTAGAGTAGCCTATGTGGCGGCAGCAGGTTTCCTCTGTGATCGATATAACCGTACATTTGACATCCAATAACTGATGATTTATATTCAATGTGTTCAAGTGGTGTCGTTAAATAAACAAACTTGACATTTCCTCTGTGACCAAGTGTTAATATAGCTGTGTATTTGGATCCAATAACTGCCGAGTAATAATCAATGAGCTCCATTTCGTATGGGTAAACAAACAAACTTTATCCCCAGTGTTTCTGTGTAGTCAGACAGTCAGTCCCACGCACTCAGACTGGATGTCATGTGTGTTTAACCTGTATACATGTAAGTGGACTGTCAATGTAACAAGCCAGAACAAAGTCAATAGGTCATCTTATTACAAAGTATTATTATAGCTCTTCAAAAAATTATAAAGAGCTCCTCCAAATTCCCCAAAATGATAATAGCCATAAAAATGTTGACAGTGCCCATTTTGTGCATGTATCTCATAAGGATAATGGCACCAAATGTTTCCCCTCTGCTGCATCTGCAGACGACAGCATTGACCATAGAAGTGTACAAACTATTTGGTTGCATGGATTTTTTTGGTGTTATGCGTACAATGTAAAACAGGCAATTTTAGGTAATATAATAACACTGACATTTCTGTCATATTTATAATCAAATAATAAATGTATGCAATTATGTAGAGATAAACAAGGAATGTATTTTTTTCTGTTTATATACGCAAATGAATTTGTGTCCAACTCGCTTAACTCCAGTCACGCTGTTGCGGTTTTTTTAGCAAAATGTTATACAGTAGAATCTCATTGGCTCGCATGCAGAAGGGTCTAATACATGGCAACGCGTGAACCAAGATCGAAGTCCCGCACTAAACACTTATATTAAGTTGCTGATGCTTGGGTCGAACTACCCCATGGGTCGAACAGTTTCTCGAGCACTGACCGTGTTCGAGCCAACGGGATTCAACTGTAGTTAGCATTATATAATTGTCACTGGGGTGTCGAACATTAAATTCATTAAATCATCATTGACATTTCAATACATTGAATTACATTTTGTTTTAGATTGACAACCTGAGAGAAGAAATCGAGAAGGTAGCTCATGGCGAGCCATACATGGGTGAACAAATCCCTATCAAATGGCTAAAGTTTGAGCAGGAGATTGTTCAGTTAGGTGACACAGGAACAAACTTTGCAACCTATGAACAGGTAAGTGATTATAAACTGCAGCATCAGATGGATTATTAACTTTAACATCTAGTCACTTTGCAGCGTCATCCATATGCATTTTAATGTGTCTAAACTAATTTTGTTTTTGCTAAACAAATTTCAAATACATTCACTATACTATTTTAGTAGTGTATAAATTAGAGCTGTGACAGAAATGATTATTATGGAGGCAAGGGAAACAACTTATTACAGATGCTACCACTCATTATTTTACATTACTCCCTTCAACCATGTGATCCTTTTTGGAACAGTTCTCACTTAATTGTTTTCTTGTCAGGAAGTTTATAGAGTGAATTTTTGTTTCATTCACATGTCTCGTAAATTTTAAACTAATTTTTTAAAACTTGCCTTGTATTACATGTAATTTAGGTTGTCAGACAGCAAACAAAATGAAATTTTAAAATGTGTGTTTAAAAAACATTGTTTTCAGATATTTCATTTATTTTGCAGGTGTCTGAAATTGCACACAACCATGACATAAGATTTTTAGATGAAGTACAAACCTTGTTGGAGTTCTACCATGATCTTGGTGTTATTATTCATTACGGTGCTCTGAGCTCTCCTAATAGTGTGTTACAAGATACAGTCATTTTAAAACCACAGTGGCTTATTGATATGTTCAAGCGTGTCATCACTACAAATGAACCAAACGATAAGGTTTGTCGAACTCTTTTACATAAAGGGACTGTTCTGAATTTAAGACGGATACCATTGTGCGTGATCACCTAATGCTATTGTTCCATGTTTTCAGTGAATAAAGCCTTTTTAATTGGTAAAACTACAATTTATCTACATTTTTGGCATACAATTTAGTTACCTATATATATCCAATGTGTTTGACTAGCTTAATAGCGTACCTATACTTATTTATTAGCAAATTATTGTAGACAAAATTCCATATTAAGCTACTACAAATGTTTGAATGACCATAAACACATTGGTTATATATATACTTATTGATATTATTAGAAAGAAAATGTACGTATATTGAATTTTAAAGATTGAAAAATGGATATATTATCTAGAAACATCTTTAGATGCACAGGTATCCATTTTAAACTGAGGATAGTCCCTTTAACAATCAGAATTTTAAAATAAACAGTGGTTGTTGTTTTTGTTTACCAACAAATGCTAAGAATATTATTTGTTACTCTTTTTATCGATGATAATGTCAAGTAACAGGTTTATTTCTCTCTGTGTTGTTTTACAGTGGAACCTGCTGTCTGACAAGTGGCATCAACTGCTGGAGTACGGTATTCTCGAAGATCCACTCATAGATACTTTGTGGGATGACGCACTCGGCCAAAAACAACTTCTCTTGCAACTGATGCAGACATTTGATCTTATATCTGAAAGAATGCCGCCCCAGGGGCTGGTAAATAACATTCCGCTATTTGATTATCGTAATCATTAATATTTTATATATATTTTTATGTTGTTTTTGTTTGTTTTGTTATTTATTTGTATTTTAATATTTTATTTTAAATATTTGTTTTTAATTATTTTATTTTTTTAATTATTATTTCTTCATTATGTTGAACTCAGGCGAGAGTGTGTGTTGTTGATTATGCACATGCTCAGACTGTATTTTGGAACCATAGACTGGCTTTGCAGGCTAGAGCAGAATTTTAGTTGTATTAACCAATAATAGAGATAAAGCATTATTTCAAGCCAAATATCCTTTAAAAGAGTTTTATATTTAAAACATTACATTTGTATTCTGATCATTCACTATTTCAATAAAACCTGTTCTTTCAGTTAATATTGAATGACGTAACTATTTTTCAGACCCATCGCCAAGATAACAAGAGCTATTATGTGCCAATGTGTCTCAGAAAGTGTGAAGACAAACGAAGACTGTATTTGCACTGTGAAAATGATGCAGAGTTCTATTTGGACTTTAATGGATTTTTGCCAGGTATAATATATATTAGTCATGTCATGGGATGTATGATTTCATCAACCGAAAGTTCATTATAGATAATTTAACAGAAGATTCTTAAACATAAGCTTAACGAAATGTTGTCAAGTGATGTTCAATGACAACAAAGTTTTAGCAGGTGTCGAGATAAATAGACAACGGTTTCCCAAGAGCCTCTACCCCTTACCTGTTTAACTAAACATTTTGATTTATTATAATAGCTTTGTAAGGGCATTAAATTCAGTTGCTTGTCTCTGTATAATCTATGAAAATGCAACAAAGTATGTGTAGGTTTTGGAAATGGCTTACATTGGAACTTAACCGCTGATTTATAATCGATGTGTTTCTAGTGGCGTCATTAAATAAAACAAACTTTACTTTTACATTGGAACATTACATTATAGTGTAAATTTGTTGACGAGGTTGTTTTTTTTGTCTCCTCAGATGGTTTGTTTTTTCGGATTCTAACTCGCACTGTGAGATGGTCACAGGAGAATGGAGGCCGAGATCTGAAGCTGTACCGCAGGCTGGCCAGGTTCTATCTGGATTCCGATCATGACTTTCTGCTCGAACTTGCTCCCCGGTGCTATCAAAGAATTAAAGTAATTTTGTCTTTTTTTTCCTGCACAAATTCCAGTGTTTTTGACTGGTTTATCAAATTGTGTAGTATGTACTGTCCGGTCTATGAAAAAGTGTATATAGAGAATAATCTCCAAGTTTCTTGTGATATGATAATTTATTAGTATGAATTAAAAAAGTATAAAATCTGAGGGTTACAAAGGGTTTATCAATATAAATGATTATATCACAAGATACGAAGGGCGTGTTCTTTTTATTGTACATTAGCATTCTGTCTATTATTGTTAATTAATAGCAATTAAATAAAAAATGAATGCTTGCAAATTTGCAATGTTTTGCTTAGAGATGACATATGACAAACGTTATGTTTAGTACTGTCAAGTTTCTTGGTGACCCACTTGGGTAATTACTTGTTGATCAATTAAGATTATCACAGATCTATATCAGTAAGAGATTTGACAAATTGTAATGCCAACAATATTATCTGGATGGTTGTCATGGAACTATTTGCTATTAAACTGGTTTATGTTCTACAGGTAATTGTAATGTATCTCGGTGACGACAATGACAAGACGACACCCACACACCCTATCGCAAGAACAAGTCCTACCCCAGCTGCCTGTGCCAAAGTGAGTATTGTTTGCGTCTTATTATACCAGATTTCATTATCATGAGTCTCTTGACACCAAATGTAGCATAGTTATTATAAATATATACTGTAGATCATGAAATTAACGCGTCACTAAATTTATGCGAGTAAAGATAGTCAGACTAAAATGTGACATGAAATTAATGCGAGTGGTCTCCCTTTGATATAGTACTTTTTCTAACACGTTTGTGTAGCAATCAGTTAGCATAAATGTGTTACATTATTAATGCGAATAATTCTCACTCAGAATATCAAATCATATTCGGACGTGGCAGACTTATCATGAGCTGTTTTTGATCTCTTTCTTTGCTTGTTTTTGTCAGGTGAGAAATTTTCTAGAAAGCACGCTATCTGACTTGCGTTTCCTGTGGATGAAGAGAATAGGCTACAAGACATGTTTACGCTGTCCGTGTTTGAAGACGTGTGAACTGCACAATCAAATTACCTGTGTGAAGGAATCATGTATTCACTTTCTTGACATTGATGAATGTATTACCAGTAAGGTAGGTGTCTTACACCTTGAGCATTTATTTACTATGCAATTAATACTTAGTAATTGTTTTTGCAATAGCTGTGTTAAACTATTACTCTCGACTTATTTACAATATTACAGGTTTTTGCAACATTGATGACAAATCCTTCTGTTTCATTTATATCACTACACTGCACCAAAGAAGGAACATTTCTAGTCTTATTTGTAAAATTATTTTAAATGGTGTTTGAAGTTAATTGTTTTATTTAGACTCAAATTTATTAAAATACAATGATATCTCATTCCTTGCCTTATGCTGATTAATAATTAATATGTTCCAGTGGTGTCGTTAAAGAAACAAACTTTTTTCTTTTATCTTTGCATTAAAACAAAGTTTAAATTTCTTGCATGATTAGTTCAGGTTTTTTGCTGTTGATATTTATGATACCCTAAAGAGTGTATATTTGGTAAAGTTATGCGATAATTTACAACACTTTGCATAGTGTTTGTAATTTACATCACTGCATAATGTTTGGCATCGGAGTGTTAAATGTTTTCTTCATTTGTTCTCTGTATCAGATGTTGCTATTAAATAATGTGTACACATATACTGTATTCCCACTACAGGTGGTGTGCTGTGAACACAGACGAGTTAAGACAGACACTATTAAGAACTGGTTTCCTGTGCCAAAATCAGGTAAAATGGTGTTACGTTATTTAATTTATGCGATGGATGTCAAAACTTTGGCTAAGATCTTTATACTGTCGTAAATGCAATACATAATAGGATATTAAATATACAACCATTTAATAGCGTTAATACTATACTGCAACAATGTTGAAAATCCCACAGACAGGATAGCACACACCACAGCCTTTGATAGACCTGTTGTGGATCACTGGTTGGAACGGGACATTACCCAATGGGTAAATCATTAGTACGATGATCTGCCCGAGATGAGGAAAGATACCGGTACATACCAATGTCCACTTACCAGATGTATGACCCACACAAGTGACAAGTAACTTGAAAAGTTTTAATGATTAGTGTTTGAAAAAACATTGTGTTTTGTTAGATTAAGGAAAATAACGATTCCTGTTTTCTATTTAGATTTTCAGCAGCCGATTGTTCCCCCACAATCTCTGCAAGAAGCTGGAGGAAACATAGAAAAAAATGTTCCCGATCTTCCGATTTGGATGAAAGGAGCAGCTAAACTATTGAATGGAGGAGATGAAAACCAAGACTGGACAGCACTTGGAAAACTTATGGGTATGTTGCTCAATGCAAAATTCAAAATAATCATCAGGAACAGTGGTTACAAGACTTAAAACTCTAAACTCAAATTTGAACTTAGTCTGAGCAGAATTTTTAAACTCCTCCATCAATAAAAAAAATCGCTAGCTACCAGTTATTATACATTCAGTAGAATTATCTTACACATCAATATGTTTTTATCAATGGTATTGAAGATGAATAATTATTTACTTCTGTGTTAAAAGGTTACAAACAGACCCAGATAGACAGGATCAATGAAGATTTGAACCCATCGCTTGCTCTGCTCACTGACTGGGTACTGAGCAGTGGTAACACAAACCTGTCTGTGGATCTGATGTGCCTCTACCTCGAGCAACTTAGTCGGGATGATATTGTCGATGTCATTCAAAGAGCAAAAGGTATGCTATGATAAAATGAAAGTTACAACATGTTTGTGGATTCAATATAAACATTTTGTATCCAAAGTAATTGATTAATGTATATATAATTTCTGCATTATGGTGTTGCATTTCTTCTTGATCCAGTTTTTCTTTGAGCTAGGGAAGGTACAAGTTCTTGCTCAAACACATATCTAGTGGCAATGATGTTTCTATAATTTACCATGAGGTTAGATTTGTGTGCATATGATGTTACCATGCCATAACAGTTTCATCTCCATTTGTTTTCATCCTGAATGCTGTACAGGACATCGTACTGTGACCAAAATCCTTCACTGTATTTAATATAAGTTGAACCATCTGATGCACTTTGTGCAATGCTAGTTGCATTGGGGTAGGACAACAAAGTGAATTTGTCTGTATTATATTGTGATCTTTTAGAGAGTGGTATTGCCCCAGCCCAGGTGTTTGTGAGCTACCAGTGGGACATTCAGGATGAAGTCCAGTCTCTGAGAAACCACTTGGAGCAAGCAGGGTTTTCCTGTTGGATGGACATTGGTCAAATGGGAGCTGGTGACCAGCTCAATGTGAAGATAGATGATGGTATTCGTAAGAGTAAGGTATGCAATTCTTTACATGTGTCATTTTAATTCACATTTCAAGCAGATCGTTGTCTGTACTTGGACAATAACTGTGGTTTAAAAAAAGAATGCTGCTGACACATAGGCTACTGTTGCCGATTAGCAGAAATGGATATTGTATATGCACACTCCCACAGACAGGATAGCACATACCACAGTCTTTGATGTACCAATCGTTGACCATTGGATTGAACAAGGGGAAATAAGCAATGGGTTTACCAAGGATGATTGGTCCTTGGAGCCCGTGCACCTCGGATAGATGTTTTCAAGCTGAGCGTCTGTGAGGAAAACAGTATTGGTAATTTAAAGTTTAAACTCACACGCTTTGATGTGTTCATTGTGAAAATAGACTATCAATACTGAACATACTTTGAGCTATATGTATGTAATTTGTGTTTGCAGGCGGTCATTGCTTGCATCTCTCCCAAGTATGTTGTGTCCCACCACTGTAACCGAGAACTAGGTCTGGCTGATATCCTGCACAAACCAGTTATTCCCGTCATGTTTGAGAGCATCATGTGGCCGCCACCAGGGGGCATGGCAGTCATATTCTCGCAGCTAGTATACATCAATATGAAAGGTATGTTTTAGGTATGAGTTTATTTGAATCTGTATCTAAAGACTGATACAGTGGATATTAAGAATTCCAGTGTAACAAACTATGAAGTAATTTTTGTTTTTAGATGTTTGCAATAGATAAAGCTTATTTATTGTATAATTTACCGTTATATCCATGTCTTAAGCCATCAAAAGTCTTGTCAGCTAATCTCCACAAGTTGGTTTCAAGGTGCTTTGCTGCATATGCTGCTGGTAAAAAGCAAACTGTTATAGATTATATTCTGGAATTTGATCTGTTGTCCCACAGATGTATAGATCTGATTCTAATGCCTATCCATTTTTTATATGTGTCTTTAACATTCAGTTCTAAGCCAGAAAATGATGGACTGGTCTAGCACTTCATTATTAAAGAACTATATAATAACTATTTATATTTAATTTGACATGGATTTCTGTTATTTTCAAGGTGTTGGTGGTCATGGTGGAACAGGAATCCATGCAGATTTGGAAGACAAATACAGTGAAATCGTTCAAAGACTGTCGCTCCACGCTACGCCAGTGTTCTCCCCGTGTATTGACCCGACGGTTGCCAAGTGTATGAAAGACACGATGGTGGGCAGTGAGTCGCTCATAGAACACAGTTTTGAAACTGGATCAGATCCCGAGTTGGAACTGGCACCGCCTGCTCCGTGGGATTCGACTACACCGAGCATGAACTCGACGATTGCACGGCCATCAGTTCACTCCGTACATGTTAACAGTGTGGAGCAAGTACACGTCACCAAGTGTGCAGTCTGTATTATTTTATAACTCGACGATTGCACGGCCATCAGTTCACTCCGTACATGTTAACAGTGTGGAGCAAGTACACGTCACCAAGTGTGC
>JAULBR010028157.1:0-15458 GCA_032355825.1 Melanodrymia aurantiaca
TGTATTCTTTTTATTATATTGGTATTGGTATTTAAAAGTTGGGCAAGTGAATTTTAAGCCAGGGCCAGTGAATTTTTTTAATTTAAAAAAAATCTAGAATCCCTGCTTAGTATACTCCATACATCAACAAGAATCAAGACAATTTATAATATTGAACAAATAGAGTCCAATAAATTATCTGTCCGGACAATGTGGATAAGAAATGTTGAGGAAAGGTAAGAACCATTGAGGAAGGGCTAAAAATATCCTGGGTGTGCTACAACTCACCATCTCCATGGTGCAAATCCAAATCAACATAGAGAACTCTGTCAAATCTCTCGCGCAGCTTTATGATACCAAGCACTATATCATTGATGTAACAAAACCCACTGGCAGAATCCCTGCAAACACATAGAATTTATCTCAACTTCTACTAACTATCTTTTTAATTTTTATAACGTTATTATTATTTTTTGTGTGTGGACATGTTAAAATAATATAAACATGTCAAACTATACATAATTTTCACTATACACGCTAACGCAAATGGTTTTTTGTTTCTACCAGTTTTAATAGTCAGATAATGCGATAAAAACAGACCAAACATAATTTAACATAATTCAATGAAAGATAAAAATAAACAACTAGAATCTGCTTCATAAAGAAATAACATGTTACAATCATTTCGCACCTCTTAGCATGATGCCAGCCGCCAAACCAGTTGATGGCTACATCGGCATCTCTGTTGATCAAAGCCTCAGCTGCCACTATTGTTGCACCAGCAACGAGAACAGCATAGTCATAGACACCAACATGCACGGGGCAGTCATATGCTGTAAACAAATAGTTTAAAAAGCTTAAAATTGCAAATTAGAAATAAAAAACATAATTGACAAACAGATAATAATTATGCACTGCGCTGGTAATAATAGATATTGCACTTAGATATATTAAAAAGGAAATAAAATTATTTACTGGATAATGAATTATTCAATAACAAAAATCCTGTTCTGGTTCAAATGCATTCCGGTAAATACATGTAGGCTACAGAGTAATGCCTTTAAAGTAAAACTGAACACACTTGGTACCAAATAAAATGTTTGGGTTACAGGGTTGTTTGGTTTACAGTGGTTTAACTAAAGAGCCATACGGTTTTGTGATACTGTTAAATAAGTTCGGCGTAGATGGAATTCTGGTTTAACAAAGGTCTCGTTTAGAGGGGTTTTACTGCACATGTTTTTTTTTGTTAGAATGCTTAGGATAAAATATAAACTATATAAATTAATTATTATATTAAATCAGAGATTGACATATCACAATCTATTCTCCCAAAATTTACTGCAATGTAAAAAAACAACTAATTGCTGATTTATTCTTACTGAGTCCATATAGTTCTGCTTCCTCGTCATATTTCTCTTCATCTTCCTGACTATTAATACTCTTCAAGAAGTTAATATAATCTTCAGAATGAAAACTCATCACTTCTGAAACTGTTGCTTCTCTCGGTAGACAAACCCTTGAAAAACAATATTAACAACCCATATTAAAATGCTTTATTTCTAATTTAGCCTCTCTCTACCCTCCAACAGACAAAACCACTCCACAATACTTTCATCCACATCAAGGCGAAAGTGTTTTAACATTGTGCTATTGCTACAAGTTTTATTATTACTATACATATACAAAGTTTCATACGTGGATTTCCCACTTTTTGTCATACTCCAAGGATCTATGTGGTGGCAGTGGATTTCTTCTGAAACCATTTATCAAAACAGGGCTCACGCTGGACAATAATTTCTTGTAGCCAATTTTCCAAAAATTGTTGTATATTTCAGTAAAATGTTTAAAAAGAGGCTAATTTATACAAAATGTTGTTAGCCATTTACTAAATTTTTTAGCCAATCTTGTCAAACATTAGCCATTGGCTAATTTGGCTACCTACAGGGTGAGCCCTGCTTTAATCACGACGGCCTAACCACTATATATACCAACAAGAAAGGTATTTCCAACCAATGCATAAATTACACACAGGTACGAGGTCAAGGTTCACTGATATACTTGGTACTAATAGGAGTCCCTGCAGAATCTCACAGACATCCCACCAGGTGCCATGGCGGGAAGAATCTGGAAAATGTCTCTCTGCCTGTTGGTTATACAGGGTTACAACAGGCATTGTACGGCCCATTGCACACTTGAAATGGCTGGCAAAGAGAATAAGCTGGTACATAAGTCAAGGTGTTAGAAAATCTAATCTTTATTGCACATTTTTGTAAATAGTTTCCACAACTGTTCAAAGGCTTCAAGTTGCAGGCAGCTATAGAGAGACAACGTATATCCTTTTTACCCTTACAGTTTTGAACAAAGATACAATTATATTAATAGGTTAATTGCGTGTGCAAATCATTTCTAAGAATACAATCAGCATTTGTGTTCCCTGTTCACAATTAACATGCTATATTTACATGTACTCTGTAACTAAAAACCAAATTATCATAGGTTTTCTTTCTGTCAATTTCTCTGGTGTGTGTTTCTCCTTTGTATAAAAAACTGAAGTAATGTATTGAGAGTGTTTACCATTTGCAATGTTAAACATAGAAAGGAATGTTCAGTTAATGACACCCCAACACACTGCCTACTCAGTGGCTAGGGGTGTCATATTTCCCCCTTTGAAAACAACTTTAAAATTGTGCATTTTAACTTTCTAGGCCGTGAGAGCTGTAAACAATTTCATCAGCTCAAACATAACCAAATTGTGAAAAAAATATGTTTCTAATTTCAATTAATAGTAAAGGAGCTTTTATGCATGTACGTGTAGGAACTTGAACCCGGACATAAATGGAGATTGGGTCTCAAACATAGGAGATTAGACCAAAAAAACAGGAGATTAGACCCAAAAAAACAGGAGACTAATATTGCAAAACTGTACACGACAGAACACTTCAGATGATTACAAAATTAATCATGATGTTGAAAATGGAAATCAGCTAAATTTGGTAAATGAAAAACTTTCAACATGGTGTATTCTTAGAAAATTGTGATTTTGTAGGAGAAATTTGTTCCTGCCCAGAAAAAGATAGAAACGATGAAATAACAGGAGACTCATGGTAAAAACAGTAGGGTTGACATTTGATATAATTAGTTATAGAATATTGATGGACAATAAACTAAATGCTAATAGTTATTCATGTATTCGATTATTTAATGTAAGTATTTTTATGTCACATTGATCTATCACTCTCATGATAAAGTTTCATTGAAACCCAAATGCTAATCGTCATGACATTACCGGTATTACGGTTTTTGCTAATTTCAGACCTCTAGAATGCAGAAGTGATAAAAAGCTACATGTAATAAAATATGTTGACATTAATAGATCTCAAACATCTATCTACATTACACACAGCAACAATTATTTAAACCATCATCCAATTATAAGACTAGTTATACCTTGTTTAAACTGAAACTTTCTAAATGGCAAGGCAGTAATTGGTGAAAACGTTATGAACAGTGGGCAGAGATCAAACTGAAATTGATCAAAATTCATGAATCATACTGCAATGATTGATGCAGGAATTTAGAAAAATGACATAAACAATCATAATTGTCTGAGTCGCGGAATTACTCGCCACTACGAACGAGATTTATTATATGAAATGGGATTATGCCACCCAGAATGTACACACTTAATAGCCAGCCTTGCAACATGCTGGATTAATTAGTGCCGATATGCAGGCCTGAATAATGAGATTTCATCTGGGACTGTTTGCACACAGCTTCATTAATAGTGTCAAGAGATGCAACAGTTATACACATGCAACATATGGAGACAAATTACAACCATTTTGATTACGATCATTTTCATTACAACCATTTTTATCACTCTGCATTGCCATAAATATTGGAATTAAAAATAAATCAAACATCTTCATCTTTAGAGTTTTTTTAAATTCCCCAAAACACCTTATTTACATTTTTTTAAAGTTGCAACAATGCAAGAAATTTAAATAAATCAAACATCCTCAACTTCATATTTTTTTAATAAAATAAATCAGACATAATGTGAATATTTCCTAAACAAATATTTGCGAAATTGTTTTGTTGAATTATCCATAAATAATTAGCCATGATTCATAGTGAATTGGACAGTGCTGGCTGTAATGAAAGAGAAAGTGATGACTATTTCAGATGTTTGACACTCTGCCACGGTTTGTTGACACTGGTTAAAGAGATGCTAATTCCCTGTCAGCAAGACGACTTGCACAGATATTGCATTCCGGTGTAATTTAATGCAACAGCTAAATGCTTTTCTGAATCTGACAATGTGTATTTTATAACACATTTAAATCCATCATCAAAGTTGGTCAGTTAACAACTGAGTTGCACTTGATGTTGAGAACATTATACAATGTATTTAATTAGACGAATATTTCACAAACAATCTATTCTGTCTGAATTATTTAATCCTGAAATCTGTGCAAGTGGTTAAAAAACCTCTAATTCAAAGCTAAATTAATTTCTGGTCCCAACTCAAGAAGAAAGAAATCTGTCGAAACCAGCAATGACAATGACAAATGTTAAGTGATTTTATCCATCAAAGATTCAAGCATCCCTGCCATGGGCACAGTCTGCTATAAAACCCTTATACCAAGGCTGTGTCCAAGGTGGGTATGTTTTGGGGGTTTTATATAGAGCAGATGGTGTAGCAGCCTACATGTATAATATATGTATGCATGTCAAACAAAATATTTAAAAATTACACATTTGTTTCCTGCAGTGGATTGTTAATCTCAAATATATTGTAATTGGTCTATGACTTTATTTGTATTCTGATGAGCCACTTTCAATTAAAACCAGTAATGTCAGCATGTATGTAGATATGTAACTGGAGTACACAATAGAAGCCTTGAATTCCGAAGATATCATTATATCTGACGAGTATGACAGCACATATGCAGCAAAACCTGGTTTACAATGCAATGAGGATATCCAGCAATATGTAATTAATGTTGTGTGTGAACTGTGATCAAGTGCCAGCTAAATGGATTTTCAAATAAATTTCTCAAGATGCTTATTCTTCAATAGTAATATTACCAATATGTAGAAGATCACAGCCATTTGGTGTTTCACTACCAGATATGCATATATCAATTTATTTTAGTGTTGGCCATGATAAAAAGGATTGTCTTATCTATCGGATAGATACAAATATCAATCTGCTTCCTTAAGGTCGGACATGGAAAACACACTACATTACGTCATTCATTTTGGGGAATCATATATATCATGTAGTTAGTACACAACTCAGCTTTGCTAGTGATGGGGAGTAAAGGAAAACATCTAAAACACTTTTAGATCTCAAGATATTGGTAGACCAATTTCTCACTTCATATCGGCTTGCATTTCAAAATGAATTTGATGATAGAATGAACCCAGTTATGTCATTTTCTACTTAAACTATGAGCAGCTGCACACATCATTGAGGTAATCTTGTCTTACAGTTTAAATATAAAGCGAAGCAACCATAATTGCACACCAAACTATAACAGCTTTAAAGTGCTAAAATTATCTAGCAAACAATCGCTTGCAAATTATACAGAAAAGCAATTTTGTTTTACTCGTTTTTTCAACACAAATGCAATTTAATGGCATTAGTGAAAAGAGAGTGAAGGAAATCATAGAGATTTGCCGAACACTTAAGTGTGTATATTGTTTTTTCGACGTCTGAAGAAACCTTTCGTTGCAGGAAAATCCATGATGTGAACATGCTTGCCAAACATATGAGAAGAGATGCGATCGACGTCAATTGACTTTGCTGGTGTAAAGTGCCACAAGTCATTTTAGAATAAATACAGCATCAGCACCGAACTGCTCAGTAATATGCAATCAAACATGCAGCACAATATACCACCATCATCATCCATCCAGAAGGAAGCGGTTTTTCCTAACACTAATTAGTCATTGCCATGGGTTCTTTCTCAATCCAATTTCACCCATTTCAAATGCTGTTTTTTAAATCCAAAAATGATTGATATTTTCCTGAATATGTTGTACGGTACTTTGTGATGAAATAATAGAAAAAAAACTTTAAATGTTTGCAATAACTTGTTTCACAAAAATCATACAAGTAATTCTAAACTTTTTCTAAATATTTTCTTTATACACAATGTACAGTATGCACTAAACCTTAAAAAGCTTGGTCTTGCAACTCATCACACTTGAAGTAAACAACTAATTCTACCACTGTGCAATATGGAACCGTTTCCGAAATTTGAACAGGGAACAGGATTACAGCATAACTTTAACAAATTTGTTACATAAAAAAATATATATATAAATTTGAAACTTTTTCAAACAGGAAACCTCCCTGGAGCTTTGCAACTGCCTGTTCCAATAAAGTATTACAACTTGACAAAAGCTTGCATACTTGCCACAAGTACAGACACTTGCAGTGACTGACTGACAGGCATATGCTATGACACATGTTACTAGGAATGGGTTTGAAAACAGCAATGTATTGGATGTCTACCATCTTCCAGACTGGCAATTTAGAGACCAAAGTAATTCCCAACACATGATTTACACCTAACACAATTATAATAAATGTCGACTCAATGCTAGGATAAATCAAATAGCAGAAGAATATATGCAAAAAATGACAAATTCGATATATAAGAAGCATGTTGAGTACATTACAGCTATTTATGTTTTTTTCCCTTGTGTATTTATACATGTAGTAGTCGACTTTCTGTGCAGGAAGCGACATAGATTTAATATCATAATAATTAAAAGTTGTCCCATTTACATTATGCTGTGTAGTAATTAGGGTAATTGTGTACATCTGTAATGAACATGTTATAGATTCTATAACAAAAATCTATAACATACTGTTTTCATTACCAAGACTTCTGCTATATATATTTTTATTTTATTTTGGGGAGCAAGGGTTCTAAAATAAACTATTAGCTTTTGCTATTTTAAATGTCCACTTTTTATTTAAAGATGACCCAACCCTGCATATTCATATATGGACCAGTAAGTGATCATGCAATATGTATATATTAAAAAGCATAGATTCTAAATAAATAAGAATGAACACTACTTAATTATAATGGCATACGTCTTTTGTCATTTAAATTAGGTGATGTACGAGTCTCGCGGTGTGAATTATACAGTCAAATAGAATCGAAAAGAAAAAAATTATACAACGAAACAAAAAAAAACCTGATCCAAAACGGATTCTCTCATCATTCATTCCCAGTAGCGGTACTGGCTTGAAAACCGCGTGCACTTTTTAATCTTCTCACTTGTTTCCCTCCTCATCTATCACCCTCCTGGGATGTATATGAATATTGGTAAATTGACCTTCCTTACAAGCTCATCGCGCCCGCAAAGAACCCATAAATTGTCCTTCTCGCAAAGGATTAGTTCGGCTCAAGAAAGACCATTTATCTCGGAAGAGAAAATCATGAACAATTTCTATAAGATGCAAAGAAGTGCTGCTTGTACGATTGTTGCAGTGATGGGCAAATCCAGTGTGACAGTTATTTGCATGTGCCCATCTGTTGCATGGAAGGGCAGCGATTAATCACGACCTGAGATTTACTACAATCTCCTAAGACTGGTTTCAATAATGATATTAATGAAAGTGTGTGCTCTTTCACATTCCAGCTGGTATGTCATATTACTGCATGGCGACGCGGATTACTTTGACAACTTGGTAATGCCCCTATATATTAAGTCGGGATTTTTTGTGGAAATTTGTTCCTGCTAAAAATACGAAGTTCAAAAAGGAACAGTTTGAAATTAATGGTAATGAAAATTTTAATAAACCGTCCAATGTTTTCCAAGTCTTCATGCAATCTAGTGAATAGTTAAATCATGATCTACTTCAAAATAAAAGAAATGGTTAATTAGTGGTATCGTAATTATCAATTATAATCGATTTTTAAAGAAAAAATAACATTTTAATGAGATACTGCAGATAACCAATTATCTAGAATGATGAGTACATGTACACTGTAGGTTATGCATAACTTATGATAACCAATGATGAAACATAAAAATGCAACACCAATTCCCATTGTATAAATGTCTTTTGCATTGCAAATTGCTGTTGCAGTTCTTATTGTGTAAATGTTTTAAAGAGAAAAATCAGTACAATCTGTTCCAATGTTGGCTTGATGTGTTGCGTAACTAATGGCATATGCAAAACAGCACACATACCGAGCTGTACATACCGAGCTGTACATACCGAGCTGTTCTCATTGCATGACGCGTGATTCATCACATCACGTTGTGCGGCAATACATGTATCTGTAATACTTCTGTTTGTCTGGACACCAATTGTATAAAACAAACTACTCACAAATCAATTCTTCCACGCTCCGTGACCGGGGCAGTGTGAATTAGGTCAAACACAAGGTCTATCACTGTTTGCTACCATTGATAATTGATGAGAAAACATTACTAATTAATTTTTACAGTCTAAAATAACCACTGATTTGCCGAGATGAGGCGGGTTACAGAAAGTAAACACAAAACGATCATGATTCATCACTGCACTTAACTGACACGGCCACCCCATTGTCACAATCCGAAAACAGATATTTCTCTCAGTTCTCCCATATTATTTCAAATCAAAATCACAATTATATTACTTCTGTTGAAAATGAATGCAAAAATACATGATTAGTTTTATTACCAATAATTTGCAAACCATAACATGATAAAATACTAAATAGTTTTTCATGTAAATGATAAAAAAAAATCTATAGAAAATTTGTCAAACTGTGGCAATTGAGTTGGGATTGAATCAATAAAAGAATTGGAACACAGTAAAGGCAGACAGACTATTGCATGGATTATTTGCCCGGCTCTGATACACGGCTCTGATACACCCGGCTGTTTCACTTACGTAGACAAAGAACTAACCATAGTGGAAACTTCCACACAAACAGTGTGAACAGCTATGCAAATGAAGTAGACGCCAGACAAAGCGAAAACAAGACAACAAAAAGAGAATATGGAAAGAACGGCGAGGTTTGACCAGTTGCTACTCAATCAGCAGCTCGTACAATCACCGATTATGTCTGTATTAACATTTACAGTGACGCTTGTCATTCAGTCACTATACACCAGCACTTACACCATCAACTAGTAGTGACTGGCAATTTCTAATCATAAATATAATCGCAGATTAATCAATATATAGAAAAATGAATTGATCATTTTGGGAAGAGATTGTTGTATATTGTCAACTATTTGAATGTTCTCTGTGTGCAACATGCTTTACACTAACAAACCAAAATATACACGGTTCCCAAACAACAGAACATGTTCTACAATTATAGTTTGATTAGAATTAATTAATCACTGACTATTGGATTGCAAATGTGTGGTTTTAATACTTGGAAGGCCAGCTGCCACTGCACATGGTACTCTTAATTGTTTATTACCAGAAGAAACAAAAGTATATAATTTGATGTAAATGAACAAAAGCGATGAATACGAAATCAATATGAACAGAGCAGCAGTGGACAACACCAATCTTGACAACAACAACAACGATAACAATAACACACAGATGATATTTTGTAGTCCATGCACAGACGACAAATCTTAATGTCTTCTAAACTAATTACTTTAAACTGGACACATGCACACACGGACAAAGATGAAATGCATTGGTTGTTCAATAACCATAATTATACATAGATTGGGATGTACTAATGAACACAAAAACAACAACAAACAGACAAAGTCATGGTCAGGCAGACATATTGATTAAAGGGATATAATCAATAAAGACCTAAATTCAACCATCTTAATTAACGATGCATAGTCAACATTGCCCCATTGTAAGCATATACTACTTGCCTATTTGAGTCAATTACAAGTATGTAAAACATCTGTTAATAATCTGCTAGATAACGGCACAAAGGCCAGTCCAGGATGTTGAGAAGAAGAATAAGACTGCACCAGTTATTAAAGGACAAACACTAATATAATTAAAAGTGTGGTATGAAAAGAAAGGAACTTTTAAAATTAACATTCAGCATATTCTAGCTTTGTTAGATAATGTTCAACATTGAGCACCTGCTTGCAATTCAGAGAGTAAAACAAATGCAAGTGGAAGCCAAAAATAATTTGCTTGTAAACATCATAAGCAATTCGAATGAAGTCACTAATATTATATGTTGTATGCATACATGTAGCTTGGATGGAATACATGCAGATATAGCAATTAAATTATCTAGAGGAACTATAACAATTCTTTCTTGCATTATTATATGCACAAGGGACATTCAGGAGGACAACGTATCCAAACAGTCATTAACGACCAGATAATAATATATTTCTTCTTTTCTTTCACGAGCTACACCAGTATGAGCTGTTTATTTCCAGTTTTCCTCTGTCACCATAAATAATAAAGTATAAGAATAATGATGAACATAACAGATCTAGTTGACATTGTAACAGACCTAGTTGACATAGTAACAGAACTAGTTCACATAGTAACAGACCTAGTTGACATATTAACAGACCTAGTTGACATAGTAACAGACCTAGTTGACATAGTAACAGACCTAGTTGACATAGTAACAGACCTAGTTGACATGGTAACAGACCTAGTTGACATAGTAACAGACCTAGTTGACATAGTAACAGAACTAGTTGACATAGTAACAGAACTAGTTGACATAGTAACAGACCTAGTTGACATGGTAACAGACCTAGTTGACATAGTAACAGACCTAGTTGACATGGTAACAGACCTAGTTGACATAGTTACTCACATGTTTGGCTTATATATCCTTTGTACGATGCAATAAAAGCAAAATAAAATAAATGTTTAAATATACATAAATGAAGTGAAACACAAAGTATGTCATGAACATGCACATGCTACTGTGAAGTAGAGTAATCTCTTGTAATGAAAGTCAATATAAGACACACTGTTTGCCCAAATCCTAATCATCCTATGAACAGTAGGTCGACAAATTGTTAGTAAACTCTTTCTTTCTTTTCTTTTTTACAGTTTTGTTCTGTTTTGTTACAATTCTTGAGTCGTTGGGATTTGTTAGTTAGTTAGTTATAACTTATTTAAGTGTTTTTATCTAATTCAGGTGCAAGCATGTCTGTCTTGGTCATGCAGTCCAGCTGCCTCAACTGCCTGTCCAGAAAAGAAGTTACGGTAGTGTTAGTATGATAGAGGAAACCTGCTATTCTTATTTGATAAGTAGCAAAGGATGATCATTTATCTGCACTTTCTCACATGAGTCCATTTTTGGGATTTGGACAAAGCAATGTTTTTATAATATTGGCCCATTTAATCACAACTATATTTAAATGAAACATGACATGCATATGAGTAAATTAACTGTGTAGACACTGAAGCTGTACATTCCATTATCACGGTTACTTCTGAATCTAGGTACTGGCAATATGTTTACTATCTCCTCTATTAACAGCATCTACATAATGAATTCACAGTGAATCATGAGTGTGGTGTAGAACAATAGACTACGGTGCTGGAGAATATGGGATCAAATCCACATGCTGAACTTCACAGTGTATGGTGTTTTCAACCAGTGCTTTTCAATTGTTCAATTAATCAGACTCGGTTTTAAACCCATACGGTATGTTAAATAAATGATGTTAGTAATTGAAGAGATGTTAAAACTACTGAAGCAATCAGTTTTGAACTACATGTATTTTCTTGACTTATTGTAGAAAACAAATATTAGAAAAGAAAATCTTTCACCAACTCATCGTTGACTCACGAGTGTTTTAGTTCAGTGGTTAGAGCATCCACCAAACGTGTGTGAGGAGATTGTAATAGGAATGAGATCTAGCCCAGTGGTTAGAGCATGCATTAGATTTACAACATTGATTGTTCACACTTCCCACCAATGATCCACAACTGGTACATCAAAGGCTGTGGTACATGTATGTGATATCCTGTCAGTGGTAAAGTGCAAATAAAAGACACCTTGCTTGCAATAAAAATGAGTAACCTATGTAGCTAATTCTGAGACTGTGTTGCAATCCCTGTAACCAATGATCGACATCTCATAGCTGATGATTAATTAATGCCTGTGTTCTATCTTTGGTGTGCATAATTCAGGTGTCCTTTACAAGCTTTGTGCAAGAGTATGAAACTTGTTACATCCAATATTGTATATCTTCATTGATTTCTGTAATAATTGTAATCTTCTCTGGTGACTTCCATACAAATTATTCTAAATGAAATAAATACAGTTTTGGATTTCAGTTGATCAATATCTGTTTGTTCCGTTACAACAATATCCCATTCTCGTGCAATCACATATTGAGAAATATTCTATAATTTACACACGGCGTGATTCATCATTCACCTATTTACCGACATCTACTTTAATACAGAACTCTGTTCTGGCAAGTTTACAACATGCAAATCATGAATATATACAGTTGAATCCTGTTGGCTCGAACACTGTTGGTGCTCGAGAAACTGTTCGATCCATCGGGTAGTTCGACCTAAGCATCAGCAACTTAATATAAGGATTTAATGCAAAAATAATTTGGGACTTCGATCTTGGTTCGAGCATTGCCATGTATTCGACGCTCCCGCGTTCGAGCGAACGAGATTCTACTGTATATATATATATAAGAAGAGTGATGGTGGTACTGACTTGTTTTCCAGGGTGCACCAGCCACAGTACGGATCCCTAGCCCCCAGACACTCGCCACACGTGCTATACTGACTGCAGTCATGAACTCTGAGCTTCGTCAACTGTAAACAACAAGCACAAACATTAAAACTCTAATCATAGTACATGTATTATATATGACACAATAGTATTCATGATACATGTATATACTAAAAACAACACACAACCATTACAACTAACCATTTGTTGTTGATTAAAACATATTTAACATTATAATCAACTGTTGTTGTTGATTTTAATAAATTTAACATTATGACTACATTGTAAGTGTTGTTAGTTTAAACATATTTAACATTACAACTAAATGTTGTTGGTTTTTACATATTTAACATTATAACTAACTGTTTCTTGTCTGGAATGCTATTTTATTAGGATTAAATTTTAAAGATTTTGCATTATTATTAAATTGTCTGAAAATATGCTTGCTTTCAGAAATGATTAATAGACCTCTAAAACATATTGGTAATTCTGTTTATAAAGAACATGCATGTGTGTTGTATAGACTGCTTGTCACAAGACTGAGTCAAGAGAGACAGACCCATTACCACTGAATCACTTAGCGATTTCAGTTTTGCAGATTTTCACACTACATTCAACATATTATTTCCATACTAGTATTACTATATATTCAAGCAAACATTAGCTTACACATTTCCATACTACATTCAAGCAAACATTAGCTTACACATTTCCATACCACATTCAAGCAAACATTAGCGTACACATTTCCATACTACATTCAAGCAAACATTAGCTTACACATTTCCATACTACATTCAAGCAAACATTAGCTTACATATTTCCATACTACATTCAAGCAAACATTACTTGTATATATGTTTTCAATCAAGAATTGTGGTATGTATATATACCGTTTAACGTCTCCTCTTTTCAGTTGTCCTATAAGTACATAAAATTACAACCGTCTCTGTGAATTAACAAGACACTGTCAAAAGCTAGTCATTTTCAGATGTCTACTTCACAAGACTCATAAAACAAAGCGTCTTTGGTTATGCTATCCTGTCTACACCATTTCCTGCAACCCAATGAGCCAAGTCGTGTCCTGATACAAATCTATGCCATCAAATTGCATGTAATAATCCTGAAAGTGACGGGCATGTAATCAGGTCTTTATGAAGCAGTGTTCTGCCAGATAGACATCAACCTGAGAAGCTGAATCCTCCTCCAGACCTCACATGATGGCTGTTAGACCGGCCCACAGATAGCAAGCAGCGGTCTCAATCCCTCGTCAGCAGACCGCCATCTGCACCAAGGCTGACAGAAATAAATGTAGCATGCAGAAAGAGATTCGGACAATTACTATGTGGAATATAAAATGATATCGAGCATGGTGTGATGTTGTGTGCTTATGGTAATCAATGAACTGTTATCACACACGCGTCAGTGGCGTGCACCCTCTAAACAAGATAAGGTAGCACTGTTCAATACAAGATGAGGTAGTGTTCAATACAAGATAAGGTAGTGTTCAATACAAGATGATAAGGTAGCACCGTTCAATACAAGATGAGGTAGTGTTCAATACAAGATAAGGTAGTGTTCAATACAAGATGATAAGGTAGCACTGTTCAATACAAGATGAGGTAGTGTTCAATACAAGATAAGGTAGTAGTGTTCAATACAAGATGATAAGGTAACACTGTTCAATACAAGATGATGCACATCAAATACAGTTACATAGAGGATATTAAACAAGCTACCCTGTATTACCAAGTTTAAGTTCCAAGTGAAATAATTTTCATTTGTCATGAGCTTAAGCAAGAGACTAAAATGACAATAATTACAGAATGGACATAAACTTGATAATACAGAATAGCAAGTTTAATTTTCTATTTATTACACTTTATTGTAAAATACTTTCGAAACATATTTAACATTGATGTAACCCTGAAAATAAAGATGACAGGTAGTTCTACATGATAAGCGTACTGACACGTTTACAATTTATGATGTCAATTTTAGTAACTTTCCTGACAGTTTTGACGCATTATATACCAATGTTTTTCCAAGGTTAGAGTGCCGCTGGGGTAAAAAAAATACCAATATGCCATAACAACAGTCTTCCACAATACAGTTGTGTTGCTTTAAAAAATATCATGGTCTTAATACAAAGATTTTCGTAATATTCAACCATGTAACAAATATATACAGAACTATTCAAAATGATTTTTTTTCTAATAATTGTTTATGTATGTACTGCAAATAATAAAATATATTAACAATGTTGGATAGAAAAATCAGAGTATTGACGTCGCCATTGTATAAAGCATATAAAATTTAGTGACTTTCGGAGTTATTAGCATCATGTAATAGCATTGCTTGGTATTTAAACTTATTGATTTTGCAAATATTTTATCTTCGCTAATATATCATCCTCTACTGTAGTGTATAAAAAATGTCAGTTTCCTATTTTAATAAAAAAAATCAATCTTTACTGAAAACAGCCATATTGCAGTGATAATGGGGACAGCAACTCCAATGGCCATGCATTTGCCGGAAATTCAATTATGACAGAAATCTATGGGGACAATGTATCAGTTATACCAGCAGACTGCATTGATTCTTGTTAGAACTATGAGATACAGCAGCAGCAGGCCTCTTGAATGGTCAGTGCACACATAACACACATACATGGGGAAGTTGTTCACAGACCAAGTGCTCTTGTGTTGCATCAACTCACACAACTGTAACACCGGTCTCCATAGCACACTGGTGTCCTTAGTGCACTGGTGTCCATAGTGCACTGGT
>JAULBR010028265.1:0-15451 GCA_032355825.1 Melanodrymia aurantiaca
TTCCACATCGTAGCAGGGATCGAAAGTCCACATCGTAGCAGGGATCGAAATTCCACAGTTCACTCTACATACATGTGTTACGCCAGTACCACATCACACCTGTAACATGCACATTAATTACATACCCGGTATATGAACGGTGATGTGGTGTTGTTGAGAATATTGTGACACCACACATTGTATTAATTACATCACATTAAGTATGAAGTATGTAGCATGTCTCTTTATATAAGTAGTGAAATGTGCTAGATCATGGCATCACCTTATGTAATATGTACTATATTCCAATTTAAATATTATCACATTTTCTCTAAAAATGGATATTAAACGCATGTCTGTAATTTTTGTCATTTAATCGAAAAATTACAATCACGTGTATAATTACAACAATGACAATCATTAAAACACAACAATGGTGTTGTTGTAACATGCACATTAATTACATACCCGGTATATCGTTTTTGTGAATTTGCGAAAATTTACATCGTAGAATATTAAATTATATTACAGATTGTTTTAAGTTCCACCAGAAAGCAATTTTTTGAATAAATTTTAAAACAAAACGTGATATATTTAGTATTATAATAATAATATAGCCTTTTACCCATTATTATTTTTAGTTTGACCAGTGTTGTGCACTGATGTTTATATTTTTTATATTATCATATTTACCATACATGTACATGTATCTTGACACCCAATAGCTGATGTCATTTTTCTTGTGTGTGACCGTGTTGTTAAATATTCAGTAATTCAGTCATATTACAGATCATGTTGTGAGCACCAAGACATTTTTTTAATTTTTTTTTTATGTTCTTGTAGGGAACGAGCACAATATTTCCTGTTTTCCCGATGGCCCTGGTTATAGCACTGGAGATCATGCTGCAGGCAAAGTCACCCAACCAGCTTTATGAAAAACATCCCTGTCTTTATATTATAAGCTTTGGTTTGCTGGCAGCCAAGGTTACAAACAGACTGGTTGTAAGTCGTTTTATCCCGCAATCACCATATATATTGGCAAGATATAATGACTAATTAAATTTGTATATTATTGATCATTTAACCAAATTCAGGCTTTTTGAGTCATGCACCCACTCAGACTGAATTTATTTTGACCAGTTTGTGCATTGTATACTAAAAAAAAAAATAATCTCGATACAATATATGGCACGTAAATGTGTTCATTTCAGTATCTAAAACATAAGTTGTAAACACACAGACCTATTTCTGAGTTAGAGCGCAGAAACCGTGACATCCCAGTGTATTTTATACATGTGGCTGCTTTACACATTAGAGTTTAAGCGTATGATGTCATATAAAAAGCAGGAAACTTTTAGATAAAAAAAAAGGTAAAATTGTCAAATAAAACGGGTTATTAATTTATTTTCCATGTTATGTAGGATTGCACGATAAATAAAATAATTGGTTACAAAGTTTGTATAACGACATCACTGGAACACATTGATTATTAATAGCACTTATTGGATGTTAAACTCACGGTTATATCAACACTTGGTCACAGAGGATACCTGCTGCTGCCAAATATGCTACTGTTCTTCTAATAACAGCAAAGAATCTATTATGTGCACTTTCCCACAGACAGGATAGCACGCACCATATCCTTTGATAGACCGTAGTGTGTGCTATAGTATCCTGTCTGTTACTAGTGTTAGTGTATTAAAATATCGGCTTTATCCATTCTAGGCTTTGCGAAACAAAGCTGATACAGTAACCATTTACATCTGGGATATTTTAAGTTTCAAACGCTAAAGTTGCTCTTTAAAAATAGTTCTTTACTCTAATTACATTATAATCAACTAGAGTGGTGTGCCTTTGATATTTGACTACAGTAATTGACTCATTAAACTGAACGTAATGATCAGCCTATATGAAGACGTCGAATTTGGTCAAATACATGTGGTATACCTTGTTAGCAAAATGTCAACACTGTTGCTGTTTTCATACACATGCTGAAAATGTTTCAATTTTGTCTTACTCTACAGGTGGCTCACATGACGAAGAGTGCGATGAATTTGTTTTGCTTCGGCCTAGCTGGACCAGGGTTGCTGTTTCTAAACCAGTACTTCAATAGCTTTTTCAATGAATACTTTGTGCTGTGGATATGTTTTGTGAGTTTTTCCTACAGATTTATTCCTATTATAATTAGCCAGGGGTTCTAGAATACAGTGGCCCGATGCCAGTAATTTTTACACTCGGACCACCTAATAATTGCTTTGGCCGTGTCCGATGGCCAGTAAAAAAATTGATTTACATACTTTAAAAAAAATTATTATATTGGTATTGGTATTTAGAAGTTGGGCCAGTGACTTTTCAGCCATGCCCAATGAATTTTCAAATCCACTGGCCCCATGGCAAGTGAAATTTTAAAAAATCAAGTACCCCTGAATTAGCTCACTACTACACTAGTCACAATATTTATTTTAGTGAAATAATCATTAATGGCATCAAAGCAGCTTGTTTATAAATATTTTATATAATGTAAATGCAATCAGCCTTTTGTGCCATACAGACTTGCGTGAAATAGATGTACTGTATATGACTGAACCTATTTTAATATTTTCAGACTACAGTTACTATTGACCTATACCGCTACTCCTCACAAGTTTGCAAAGAAATTTGTAAGGACCTCAAAATATACTGCTTCACAATAACATCAAAGCCTACATCTGCAGCAGTGAATGGAACACAAGGTCAACACAGATGAAATGGATGTTTTAGAATATTTTACCACAGCATATCTTTATTGTCAATAAATTAACTTATCATGTATGTGGAATCTGTGTAAACTACAATCTGACTAACATCTCATCTTAACTTGCATTGCAATACGAATCATTCCCCTTGTTCCATTTAAAGATTTTATTTTCAACATGGCAGTTATGACACCATCAGGGATTTGAATATTTGAGTAAACATATTCATATAAATGCTTCTGGTCAGTGTGAAATTTCGATGCCTTTGTAACATGTGTGATTGTCCATCTGCTCAATATATGCTAAACCTATACTTTATGTGAAGACAGTTTGGTTATTTAATATTTTCAGCATTTTCCGTCTTTTAAGCTGAAGTTATACAGTGTTTATTATCAAACATACAATTTTTTTAAGTTTTAAGAAATGTGGATCCAATATTTGAAATAAATTATTTCACCCAAGAAACTAAATTTGCTTTGGAATCGAAACATAATACATTTTTGTTCTTTATCTACATAATTGCATACATTTATTATATGATTCTAGACATCAACTGCAATGTCAAAATATCATTATAGTACTTAAAATTGCTTGTTACACATCATACAAATATCTTGACAAAATTAAAACAATTTTAATTAAAAAATATTTTAATGAAGAAAGTCTCCCTGCAGTACTTTCTGTGTTATCTAATATAATTTCACTTTTATGTGTCATCGAAAAGTATACGCCTGTGAATGTTAAGTCTCCTTATTTAAGTTTACTTTGCACTTGATTTCTGATCTGTACATGGAATGTTCTTCAAATATGAGCAACCTGTATGATGGTTTAGTGTCGCGGAGAGAATGTAAAAACGAGTTGTAAGGCTTTAAGATTAGATTTTACTCAGATTATGTAATTTGTTTCCATATTGTTTTCATTGATTGTTAGTGTCATATGTTATTTTGATTACGTTATGTTTTAAAATCGTATTTATATTTCGCTGTGAAAATGTTTATCTTCCAGAGGTTATTGCATGTTGTGTTTGTAATCAAGTCTTGCCGAATGGGACATAATAATTTTTCTAGCAAAAGGCTCTTTAATTTGTTTACTAGGCAATGATGTCTTTTAGATGCTTTTAGGCAGGGCTTTCAATTGGCCTTTGTATCAGCTTGATGGTCCAATGAAATATATAGTTACTATGCCTATTGCATACTATTATTTTTGTGCATATAGTAAGTGTATTTTAATGTTATAATTGTCATAATTGGTTGCATGGTAAATATGTCATATACAGTGTAAACAATAGTAGTCTGAATGTTAATCTAAAGATTTCATTCATTATCATGGTAACTGATATACAGTGTAGAAAACAGTAGTCTGAACGTTGATCTATAGATTTCATTCATTGTAATGGTAACTATGATATATTCAACAGACAAGAGTGGTCTGAAGGTTAAACTATAGATTTCATTCATTGTCATGGTAACTATGTGATGATAAACAACCTGGATAACAGTAGTTTGAAAGTTAACCTATAGATTTCATGTTAAGTGTATACAACATGGCTAACAGTAGTTTGAAAGTTAACCTATAGATTTCATGTATCATGTTACGTGTATACAACATGGATAACACTAGTTTGAAAGTTAACCTATAGATTTCATGTATTATCCTATTATGCCTTACAAACAGGATTTGTGCAGCAATGGGCTTGTTGTGGGTGTATTTTATTTACCATATAATTGTGGCACCTTTTGCTTAAGATTTGCTTTGTGTCTGGGTATTGTTAAACATTCCTTCATTTCATTGTCATGAAAATAGTGAAAAATGTTGATTCCTTCATACATGTAAATGCATATTTTTATCGTGCAACAGCCAACACTTTCAGTTAAAACAAATGCAATGGATAAACCCAAATCAGTCTTCCTGGCATATTGCAAATCATTGGCTGTTAGGTGTCATACTATATATATATTAAACAAAATACATGGATGCACACAGCTCACAAAATCCACTGTCACCACATACTATACTTTTTCAGAAAAGCTAAAACGTTTAGGAAATTGAAACTAAATTTATCGGGCGTATCATAAAATAATCTTAGGTTTAATTATTAATATCTCATCAAATCCTGAATGTTGTCTAGGGGTGGTAAAAATGATAAAATGGTAAGCCACAATGTTGTCTAGAGGTGGTAAAAATGATAAAAAAATTATGGTAAGCCACAATGTGGTCTAGAGGTGGTAAAAATTATAAAATGGTAAGCCACAATGTTGTCTAGAGGTGGTAAAAATTATAAAATGGTAAGCCACAATGTGGTCTAGAGGTGGTAAAAATTATAATGTTGTATAGCAGTGGTTAAAAATGAAATCTTGTTACACCATTTACTTTTTTAACGATGAAACATGCAAAATAATATGTAGAAATACAGAATAATGTTTCAAAAGTTCAAACTTCTACCACCCAGACAACATAGCCAGCTAAAATTTAAAGTTAGAAAGTTAGGATTTGATGAACTATTGACTGTTAAATCTCAGAACAGTTTTTCTGGTTTGCCCAATATATTATTATATAGGTTTCATTTCCAAACAACATATTGTACTACATGCATCTATTGACATGTCTGTATGACATCACTTTACTATCCGTGACTTAACAATTAAGGAATTGTGTTGTATGAAGAAGGCATTTTCTAGCCTAGAATCATTTTGGACTATGTTAAATAGATAATGTATGTACCAATTTGGAAAAAAATATCTTAATTATTAAATTTTATGTGCAATCTTTTTGCCATATACATTTATTTTACCATTTTTGCATTTTTCTGTCGACCTTTTTGTTACTACGCCAAATATATCATATCAGAAGTTATGACTGAAAGTTATTTTATTTCTTGTGTGTAATGTACATCATATTAAAATGGTAGTGTTTGTGTCTTTAACACAACATTTAATTTAAAACTGTGTGAGTTTTAGTGTATGGTTCATTAGTGTCACGCATCATAGAATAATGCACTGTGTTCCTAAGCAACATCCCACCAAGCACAATGATGATAAGTTGTCATTCCTTATTATTATTGATATGATGCACGCCCATTAGATTTGGTGTTACATGACCTACTTATATAATAAATATGCAAATTATGTCTGAAGAGAACTTTTTCAAATCCAGGCTGCAAAATGACCGGGTTCACAACGCAAAAAGCAATGCAAAATCTTGCGATCGCGATGTAATATTTTTACTCATTTCATAAAAGTGCTAATCAAATTCCAGTAGTTGTTTTTCCATTCTCCATCAGTAGGAAAAACTGCTAATCACAATTTTAAAAACAAATTGCACCCTGAAATCTATAATACACAATCTACACTGATATCTGGTTCTGTCCCAAATCTTATCATTAGTATAATAATATGCAGAATAAAGAATAAATTTATTGTGCTTGCCCGACGATTTGACAATACTCTGTTATTATACTATTTTTTTTATACTTAAATAAGATTGTGAAAAATTTAATAAATAAAGTAGTAAATACGATTTGCAAATCAAAACAGAAATACATGTACCTGCTTTGCTCCAGTATTCTTACTTTTCAGAGAATAATTATCAAAATCTGCTTCATTCAGACCTGATAAAAACAAATGTTTGTATTTGACCATGATGATAAAATGTATAGTTCAATGTAGCATTCTCTGCTTTAGAGAATGAGATGAGATGGTCTAAATAAAACAAATACTGCAATGATGAAGCGAAATAGTTCATGTAGCATTTGATCTGTTTTAGAGAATGAGACGTCGCCAGCGTTACCTCTATTCCAGGGGATGCAGAACAGGGTGGGAGATAGCCCCCACTTTTCACTTTTTTGGTCAAAATATGTTGGGGGTTTTTTAACATATAATTTTCAAAATTTCACGTGTGTGTGTGTGTGACCCGTTCCCCGACTTTTAGTCTATGTTCCGCAACCCCCTATACTACCAAAGACAAGTGGTTACTTGCTCATTTTGATGTACTTAGACCAACATTTTTTACATATTGAAGGCATACTGTCACAGCCAGTAGCACATATTCCATGCTTTGATTTGTACAAGTTGGAAATACTGAACACCTATGGTCATGTGGAAAATAGGTTTGTCAATGTATAGCATTAAATATCAAACTTGGATTCTTTGACTAGAGTCAATAAAATGAAAACATTTTATATAACAGAAATATTCACTCTGACTAGGATGTGGTTGAATGCAGCAGCTCTTGTCTGGAAAAATCAAATGTATATCTTTTTAGTTAATAAGCCTATTGTTACAGTATGCCTTAAAGTCTATTTTGATAACTTATTTTTATTATTTAATATTATCACAAATTATTTCTCATGCACTTATTGCTGTTTAGTACAAAGCATTATAGTCAATAGACATTTATAACCAAAAATGTTTTAATAATTTTGTCTGCAATATGATTATTAATTAATATTAAAAAAAAATTTAACTTTTAATTAATTGGCCTCATTATTGTTGAAGATATCAACTGTTTACTCCTTTTATAGCCAATAATTAAAACATATTGCTGATCTTATTTCGATTTTGTCAAAATGTATTTTCATAAAGAAGAATTTTTTTGTATTCGCAGTGTTTTTTGTTATCTTGTGTTAAGTTGTAAATTCAGTGTCTTAACTTGTTATTTGAAATAATTATTTAAATCATAGCTGTCACATGTGTTTTGATTTTGTTTGGTTTTTAAGCATTTACAAGTAAAAGGTTGATAGAACTGTTGTTATGGATATCCAGAGATCCATATTGATTATCAATAAACATGTTTTAATGGAGTGTTAAAAAAAATACTGCTGTATTTTATTCTTTTGAATATATTAAATCACATTTTGTAAAATAACTTTTTTGGGACTTTTTTTTTGTATTATAATTATTTTCTATTAAACTTTCACTTGATGTGTTTTCTCATAGCATTTACTGGTGCACTGCACTCTTTTCTATATTTGCAAATAATATAAATGACATGGACACCAATACATGAATAAGATGTTAAATACATTTTTCTTGAAAATATTGTATCTTTTACGTAGCAATTTTTAGTACACTCCTTTTAGCACAAGTCTATAGTTTGTGTGATCAACTTTTACATAGTTGTTAATGAGTGAATTTCCTTAAAATCTTAAATATTTACTGTTTTGTAAAATGTGAACTATGTTGTAAAATGTTTTTTAATTGTTCAGAAATAGCTAAATAAATGTCTGTAAAAGTTCAGTAGACAAATTGTTTTTATAGCATACATGTACTTCACTATATAAAGTAAAAAGATAAATTTCTCTTGATAATTGTTTAATAATTTTATTTATCAGTCATTGACCATTCTTAATGGCAAGACCAGGTTCCATTTCTTCAATTCATAATAATATGATTTTTACAGTACAGTACATATATAGAGGATATTAAACGAGCTACCCTGTAGTATCAAGTTTACGTCCCAAGTGAAATAATTTTCATTTTTCACGAGCTTTAGCGAGTGACTAAAATGAAAATTATTTCACGAGGGACGTAAACTTGATAATACAGGGTAGCGAGTTTAATATTCTATTTATTACTCCAGACATTTCATTGTTACACGCTTTTGAAAACGAATTTCTTCAATTCATAATAATATGATTTTTACAGTACAGTACATATGGTAAATTATTTCATTACATACCGGTAATAACATATAAAAAGTATTGTAAAAACATATTTTGTTTATCTGAATCCAGATATGTGAATGCTTGTAATTTCCTGCATACATGTATATATGTTCTACTTGATGAGCTTTGTGTGACTGTACGCAATCTGATCTCACTGTGTTGCAAGCTTGGTATGTGGTATACAAACATTACCAATTAAACTAAATTTTTATATGTATTCAAGATTCTCTTCAAGATGGTGAATGTGATTTAAAAAGTGTGCCGACAGGAAAATATCACTATTTTTGGAAGGTCATATGACTTATTATTATCCCATAATACAGATTATTCTCATGGTTTAATAATGTGTTTTACAATAGCAACTGTTCAATGATGGAGATTTTAAATAGGTTTGTCAACTGATGGTTTCACCTGTGAGAAAGAGTTATTTCCCTTGTAGTAACAAGCAGCTCATTGTCGTTTTTAGTATTTAACAAGAATATTTAGAGAATACTAAATTAGCTCGGAGACAATACAGTTTATCTGGCACGAGTGAATTCATCTTTTCTTTAATGATAATTTAGCAGGTGAAGGCAACATTAATTCATGAGTGCAAGTTAAACAGTATTGTCAAGTAACGCGTTGACATTACGCACTGGGCTATTTGCATTCTGTACATGGAGGCCTACATGTAGCAATGAATCAAAGGATACCTATGATGTAGCACAATCATTTGACTGTTTGACATGATGCTCTGAGCTATATAGCCTGTGCGAGAGATGGCAAAATATTGCCTCCCATCAATAGTCGGTGATTAATAATAAATTTACTCCAGTGTTGTCAACTTTATCTTTGTTAAATGTTTGGGGCATGTTTTAAAATATATATATAATATAAGTTATAGGATAAATATATATATATATAATTCTGTCTCAGATTTGTATTTCCTTAATGTAGAAGGAATGTGATAAATTGCAGTTTAATTAACGCATTGTGTGACTTGCAATAGTTGTAGTCTATTGTTAATGCTGACATGTTGATTATACTGGTACATGTATAAATAGCTTTACTGCCCTGCTATGGCAAAAGAAAGTAAGTGACGTCATCAATATTTCGAGTTATCAAGAAAACGTATTAATTTAGTACTATTTGCACACAAATACCACAATTTAGAGTTATATACATGTGTATTACCATATCGTGTAGTTGGACAGCAATTTGGATATGTTTAGAGCAACTGTACATACTTCCTTATGCCAATGAGCCAAAAAGGTGCATTCCATGAAAAATGTTACTTGCTTCCTTTTGCCATGGCAGGGCCGTTTAGATGATGGCATTGATATTTGACAGTGTATTTAATACTTTACATTTACTGTATACCTTCCATATTCATGTAGATGTCAAATGTAAAAGTTGAAAACCTTTTTGATTAGAGTTAAAATTGTGATGTAATTAATATTCCTTTTAGTTTTCGTACAGTAGAGTACAATTTACATTACTTTTATAAAGTTCACTGTAAAACTTACACTAAAGCAAGACGATATTTGTTCTCCATGTTGGTCATGCATGTAGCATAGCTTAATGCTTATAACTAAATATTTAGTAGCTTGTGTTGGGTGTATCATGTACTTCAACATTATTATGAGGATACGCAGCATGCATTGGGGCTGAGGCTATGTGATGGAGATCTTTATCAAAGAATACACTTCTTACAAACCACCCATCACCACCACACAACAACCACACAACAATTATTGTTGTCCAACTAGTTGTACACTCACTGTAAACCATGTTTATATAATGATTATGATTTTAACTAAAAATGAACTACAGTGTATTGTGGATAATTAAATTTTCAGAATTCTGAGTTAATATTGTAATCCTCTTTAATGTATTAACTGGGAAAGAAAGTCATCATTCAGTACTGTGTACATGTTATATGATACATTGTTATTTTGAAAACATAGTTTGTCCATGGCATTTTTTACGTTTTAGTGATACCACTCTGTGTGCATGGACGATACATAGCTTGTTGGAAGAGCATCCATCTGAGGTTTGAGCAGTCATAGGATCGATCCTTCTCAGTAGACCTGTTGGACTAATTTCCGTTCCAACCAGTGATTTCATGATTGGTTCATCAAATGCTATTCTGTTTATGAGAAAGTGCACAGAAAGGACCGCTTATTCAGTAAGAGTAGCCTATGCATTGGCAACCAGTTTCCTCTGAGACCAACCCTTCGTTCAATAGCGCGGGCGTTCTGCTACCGATACAAACAATTTGACTGGTACGCATTGTGTACTATTACATTCATTTAATGTACATGCAAACACCGGTGTCAAAACGTTTTGTGTCGGTAGAAGAACGCTAGCGCTATTGAACGCAAGGCAAGTGTTGCCATCACTGTGTGCATGAAATCCAAAAGTCCACCAACAGTAGACATCTGGGTTCAGTCGAACATCTACGTTTATCGTTGATGAACATCTACGTTTATCGTTGATGAACATCTACGTTTATCGTTGATGAACATCTACGTTTATCGTTGATGAACTAGAAATCCAATAGCTGCGGGTTATTGATGCTCCAGTGGTGTCGTTAAAACATCTACTTTATCATTTAGTGGGCAGTTGTTGATGTTGTAAAAAACTAACTGGCACTATTATAATGGTGGCTTGTAAAATTATATTACCTGTTTTTACCTTGCTACAAGTGTGACACATGGTGGCATGTACATGTTTGTGGGAACTAAGTAAAATAGCGTAGTGTTACATTGTGTAAGTGAATTGTAATAGACTTGGTATACATGTACGTGTCTGTAATATGGTGTCCAAGAAGTGTTAAATTGTGTACGTTATTTGTGATAGAATTGACATACGCATCTGTAATAGTTATAGTGACCAAGATGGGACCATCCAGAGTTTACTACATTTTCACATGCATTCAAAAAGTAGTACGTTTTCACATACTGTTTCCATAAATACAGTCAAACCTGAGTTAAACGGCCATCCCAAATAGAACCTAACAACCAGCCACTGATACAGGTGACTGCTTAATACAGGTCATAATGTACTAGAATGGATGGTTTGAAAGATTATCAAGGTGATCTCTTAAGACAGGTGACTGTTTAATAGAAGTGGCTACTCAAGCCGATTTGACTGTTGTACATACCAAAAATATTACTGGTACTGGTATAATTACATTGTAGACGGTAAAATGGTTTCTATTGCAGATCTTAATGGACAGAATGATACTGGATTATCTCCAATCTATTTGGCCAAAATATTTAAAAAATATTGACATGTAATTGAACCATGAAACCCAATCTTTGTAGCACAGGGAAAATGTTGAAAACTTTGGACGTCCTCTATCACGAGTGTGCTTGAACCTTAATTGGATATAGGCACGTACATCTTTTATAGTAAGTAAGTATGACAGTTCAATTTGGTCTACATGTATTTAATACCAACAGAAGATTGCATTGACCCCGGTGGACATTTTTTATAATATACTACACCATACTTGCTACGTTTTATTATATATAAATTTTGTCTGTTTCCTCTTCCTTTACATGAACAATCAAAGCCTGTTTTGTGTGTACTGTCGTGTATATTGCAAAGTGCACCACAACACATTTAACTGCTTCAAATAGCTTTTTTTTTCTATTGACCGTGCAACAGCGTGTGGCCACGGGAGTCATGTCCCGCCCACCTCCACCCCCACTTTTTAGACTTACTTTTTTTACCAAAATATGGTGTGTTTTTTTAACGTATAATGTTATTAATTTCACACATGCCCCTCCCCACTGTCACGTATAAACCCCACACGTATTAAATACTCAGCGGGCGGGCTCTGAATGCTTGACATCTAATAGCCACCAGTTATTCCATCATTAAACAATATTCTGGGGTCTAGTTAAACATACATGTCTATAGTGTTTCCCCAACTACCATTGGAACTGTTTTTGGCCCAAAAATTGAGATCAAAATTTAAAAACTGAAATATTACTTTGAAATTTTCTGTACTTTTTATTGTTAATTCTGATGAGAACTGTAACGTGTGTCACTTGTATTGCTGACTAGTTTGGTTTAATCCCGGTGTAGGCCTATAATAGTCTTTGCAATAAACACATCTCACTTTACAGTGAATTTGTGCAGTTTAACCATAATACTTATATTATTTAACACAACACATTTAAGTATGATTTTATATTTACTAGTACATGTATTTGTTTTAAACTTGACGTGTATTATTCCAGAAGTTTTATTTTAGATGCAAGCTTGGTAACGTACATGTCCTTGGTATATCTATAAGGATGATTTATATGTATTGATCATAATTACAATATTACTGTTATGTTCAACAAAATAGTTTTACGAATTTTTCCAGTCGTATTTAATTAAACTGTTTTCTTTCCATATTCCTGAAAACAAACTAATACGTGAACAAATTATGTATTCTGTACAATTTATCATGGAACAGTCCATAAGTTTAGGTATTTAAATTTTGAAGTCCAATATCAATTTGTATACATTATATTATCTCTGTAAATAGAAAACAAACAATTTCTTGAAAAGATTTGGCTGTTGGTTCTTCTGTCATTTTTCGTTATGCACTTAACATTTGAAAATGGACCGGTAAAATATTATTTACAATAAACAACAAGACTTTTACGAAAAATTCTTATTCATTTAAATGACTTTTTTTGGATGCTGTTTTTTTTTTTTTATATATATATATACATGTATATAATTATTTGCTGTAAGTTTTTAAGTATGTGAACAGAAAAGGAAATCACAATTACCGCACTCTAAATATGAATAGAAAAAATAGATTTTGTTCACATGCCATGACAAAGTGATTGTACTTCAAGTTCTAATTAAAACAGAAAGTGACCAACGTTCTTATCTCCCTGCACATGTGACCGACTATACATTAGTGTATTTGCTAATTGAAATTATATTACGGTATAAAATAAACATGTTTGTCTTATTGCATGAATCGGAATGGTCATTACAAATATTAATTTAGTACACAAATGTATTTTATAATAGTTTATACAGTACAAAGAAATGTGCGTCTTATATATGTTATCTGGTATACACCGTGTAAGCACAAACGTCCCACTAGTTATCTCGTAATTGTGAAATTGCTTCTAAAACTTGTGTTAATTTCAGATAGATCTATTGTATGTGTATCAGTCAATTAGATACAGATGTTAATTACTGTCATTCTGATCTTATGAGAACAAATTTGAATACAATTTTACCTCATCATAGCTTTGTCGTTTTCTTTGCAGTGTTATTTGTCTTATTGTCTTGCAGGTGTACTTTGTGTGTTTTACTTAGAGTTTTGATAGTACAATGTACATCAATCTGATTATAACCTGATTGATCCATCAGGACCATCACCCGCTACCTAATGTCCGCTGTCTGTTGATCGGGGGAAATGCTTAAGGAGGTCATGTCCAGGTGATCTTTCATTTGTCCAATCAAAGGAGCATTTTCGGGATCTTGGCAGCGACCGAAGACATTCGTAATACATCGGCACATTTACAAATCATACCGTATGAATAGGTAAACGAAATCGTACTTGCAACAGCTGCAGACTTATTGATTCTCTTCTCCACTTTACTTTATGTTGTGGTGTGGTAGAAGATATGTGCGCTTTAAATCATCGAAGAAAAACAAGATCTTGCTGAGTAACCCTTCTCTCTCAAGATGGAGGTAACACGATGCACGTGTGCTGATGAAACACGCCTGCATGTAGGCCCCCTATATGAAACTTCCGCGCAATTGGATGACTTAGTAGATCTCCTCTTTCTAGCAGAGTGAATAGGTTTGGTTTCTGGAAACCGAAGAATCCGAAAGATCAGATTACCCGTCCTGTAACCACCGACGATAAAATCACTGGTAATCTCCACTGTGCATTTCACATGTCTGGTTTTCAATAACCTTAGTTTAACAATGGTTTACAGTTTTATTGAAATGCACCACGGGTGTGGGACTGTGGGACTGTGGGACTGTGGGCCTATGTCTAGTTTTTCAGCATTTTTTGTAAACCTGTGTTAAACTTAGGTTTTGACATAACCCAGTGCTAGGAAATCTGCCCAATGGGTCTAACGGCGGTCTACTTGCTGACCTCTCGCGTCTATCCAGATGAGACGTACATGTATAGGGCCGATTTCATACCTCTAGGTTTCGTAAACGTGATTGAAATTAATGTTTTAGGTACTTTTACTAAAGCATGAAATTATGTTGATGCTATTAGAGAATTTAATTTCCATTTAATTGTATTCCCATTATCTACGCTGTAGGATATTCTTCTTAGACCCTGAAACCCGTCATCCGAGCGTGATTATTCCTGATCTCACGAGTTTTCCTTTAGCGATCTAAACATCCAGATGTTACTGGGCATATTGATAATGTAATACTTTCTCTATATAAAACACTTTATTTATAAAGAATGCACTCGCTATAAACAATATGTAATAAAAGGGTATGAAGCTAACACTGCTATTTGTTGTGGTTTGTTAATACATGCGAGTCTGTTTGGGAAATATCTGCGCGGTTTGTACTTCCGTCTTGCACACCAGAGTTCGGTCTGGACGTGATGGTAAAACAGTAAATGTTCAGATGATGACATATCTGCTGACCTACACGGTAGGAATACCAAACAAGATCTACAGTGACCAACGCCTGAAAGGAAAAACACATCAATGTATACACACTTCTTGTTCTTGAGTTAGAAGTTACAAATGAAAACAAATTAACCACTGATAGTGATACGGTAAAATGAGTATCTCTGCGCAAGGCAGAGGTAAAAGAACTTTACGACAGTCGAGGTGGCATGTGGATGCACTGGCATGCTTCTCATACATAGGAGCGAACGCAGTGACGATACCAGGTGTTCGCGAAATGAGAGGTTTTCATACACAACAGTTGTGGACGTAAACGTAAATAGAGAAATTTCAATCGCTAACTGTTGGTGATACGACTATTGCTAGTAGCTGAGACGTCATGGATTTTTGGTCATTCTTGGACACAAGTATGTTTAATTATATTTTGGGAAACACTTTTTGTCACATATTTACGTTTACGT
>JAULBR010028375.1:0-15445 GCA_032355825.1 Melanodrymia aurantiaca
TGACGTCCAATAACTGCTGATTTATAATCGATGTGTTTCTAGTGGCGTCGTTAAATAAAACAAACTTTACTTTTACTAGCAAAGAAGATAACAGATATATATCCACAATGGAGAAACTTAAAGTGATACTCACGTGAAATGAACCAGCTCTGAAACCTGATAGTATTGCTTTGGAAGCCCCATACTGTATGTACTTATTGCAGCTTTTCAAAAGATGCAGCTTATATAAAAAGAAAAGTCACATATTATATAAAAGTATATTGTATATAATGGGGTTGGGGTTTTTTTCAAGTGTATTACTATGTTGTCATGGAATGGATCAATAATACTTGAAGAAATTGACGTTACATGCACAATGGTGCTAAGAAAAGATCACCTTTTCAATTCAATCTTATTTCTTCATACCATATCTCGACATAAATGCCCAAAATTATTTTTTGGTTTCACACAACAAAAATTATATCAAATTAATTCCAACAATTTATACAACATTATAAGCATAATTAATAATGTAACTACTCCATTCTACTCACCAATGATATGATAAGATTTTCTTTTCCAATAAAATGAAGCAGCATTTTGCTCCAATTGTGATGAACATCTATAGAATCTCTTTCTTGGACTGGACAACTAGATTTCACATCACTGTCATTTTCTTCATTAACAACTGGTTGCATCACTTTATTTTGAGTGCCCAAATCCATCCCCTGAATTTCTTCACCTATTCCATCTTCATACTGAATAACCATATCTTCTTTGTGCATATTATGAAGATTATCCTCATCCAAACCAACTGTACCTGTATGTGATAGACCACCTTCGTCGACAGCAACAACAGATGGAAGTTTCATATTACGGCCCATAATGTTCTCATCCTTAGCAACCATGTGTGAAGGACCAATTTTATGGCCAACACTATTCGTGTCAGCATCAACTAAACATGGTGCATGCACATAACCTTTTTTGCTAGACATATCTTCATCTACATAGGACAGATCACTCTGAAGTCCAGAGCTGTCCTCATTCATGGTAATATTGACATCAAGCATCATCCTCATGCTAGAGAGCATTAGTAGTTTGTGACAGTGATTACAGAGTTCGGGGTATTTAGTACACTCCCCATCACTTGATGTCAGTGTTTGTTTAACCAGCTCAGCCAGCCTCAGTGATGGCTTGCCAAAATACTTTCTAGACATCAAGTCCTGGTTCATATTCTTCAACAGCATCCAATTTTCTTTCATATCACTATCAGGCCTGTTTTAATATAAGATGGAGCTTTAAATAAGACCAAGAAATATTGAAAAATATTATAGAAACCCAGTACATCCAGACTGAAGAGGAGACCAGGGTACAGCCATTCTAGAGGAGATGGTACCAAACCTTTCCTTAGAAGTCTATGGTCAAGTCATTCTAGACAAGACTCAGTTCAGCAATTCTATACAAGACATGGTCAAGAGTCTTGTCATTAAAAAAAAAGACCAAAATAGAGTAATTCCATAAAAGTCTAGATATTAATGTAAAGAATGGTGTATAACAACACAGGTACTAAACCATTCTAAAGATGTCAGGTGCCAAACAATTCTAGAGAAGACTTAGGTCCAGCCTTTTAAAAGAAGACTAGGATCGAGCCATTCTATAAAAGAGTATAGACATTAATGTAAAGAATGGTGAATAAAATATAGAGCCATTAGATGTAAGTTAAGCAGATCTATGCACTAAAACAGATAACACTTGATAGCTGGTCATAAATCCAAACTAAGAATTACATCTCAATCTGTTGACAGAATGATGTCAAAAGATGAAAGTGTAACAATTAAAAATGTTAATTTACGACAACAATACATCTATAAGTTATTTATGTTTATTCATCAGAATGAGAAGCCATACCTGGAATCTTTTTTATCCATCACGACTTTGGTACATTTAACAATAACAATGATGAGGTCTTCATATTCTCATTCTTTTACCACTCAATGACAAGGTCATCGCACTAGAACATTTATTCAGTCTTGTCCATTAAAATAAGCATAGCACAAGTTTAACATTTCCTTGCAACTGAAAACACAAGAACTTCAAGCAGATTTCTGATGCCTTGGTTAAAACTAGGTCACAACTAAAGTAAAAGAACACAAATTACACATGTTTAAAGTTATCCAGTTCAGATGGTGATGTTACAGCAACAGACATCTTTTAGAATGTGGTTTTCAGCATGTTGTGAATTGCACGCAGCAAACTAACTCTTCTTGAGATAAGTTATGTTCCAGCTTAGTGTACTGCACAACAATGCGCTGTAAGATAGTGTTTTCCAGCAAGATATCTTGTACATAACTGGAGTTATATTCCAGTAACATGTGTTTAAGAAAACCGGGACACAAGATGATGAAGGTCCAGTCGTACGTGCTATATAACTCAGTGACTATGTAGATAATGATGTTCCAGTCGTGTGTGCTATAGAATTCAGTAACATGAGATGATGATGATGATGTTCAAGCGATGTGTGTTATTATAGAAAATGGCAATATGAGATGATGTTCCATTCATTCCTCCTAGACTCTTCTCTTCTGCGTGCTGATATACAATACTGAAAAGAGATACAAATGAAATACGATCAATACAAAAACTCTATATGACTGAAATGTCGTTGCCTGTTACAAACGAAATTTAACAAAATATTTGTATGTTATAGACAGCCTTGATTTCAATAATATAATACAGTTACTAATGCAAAACAAAATTATCCAGATAGACTTAATAAACTTGAATGTTTACTATATCAACAGTTTATCGGTAAAGCACTTTTTTTTAAAGTAGCCAGTTTGCAATTCAAATAAAATACAAAGCCAAATGCATTGCTTGAGAAAAGATGACTATTTTTAATACAGAACCGAATAAAACTAGATGTAACTCAAAGCAAGAACTTCACGGATACATCCGTAAACTCTATATACCCCGACTTCAATAAAACACTGTGCACATATTGTTTTATTACCGTAATAACAAATAGATTGTTATGTTAATACATGTACTTATGACATTTATCATGAACTGTTAAAATTAATGAAAGCCATAATTACAAGTAATACAACATTAAGTTAGTTACATGTATATAAAACCAACCATTATTTCCTCTGATGAATGCATCGCCATATTTATTCTTGAGTTGGCCATTGACGTACTCCTCTGTCTGTTCCAGAGCAATGTTCATGTATCCATCAAGACAGGCTAGCACTCCTGAAACCAAGATCAAACACCTGTTTAACTAACCTCTTTGATTTATTCTAAGGGAAGTGTAAACACTTTGATCTAATTTAAGGGCCTTAAATTCAGTTACAAGTCTGTCCCTGTACAATGCATAATGCAAAATCTATATAATTTGTACTCATGGATTTTACATAAAATTATAATATTAATGTTGAATTTTGAAAACGTAAGTGCCTTAAAAAAATCCTCAGGAAAGGCCTATATGTGTCGCCATGATCCAATGTCAGAGAGAAAAATTGTAAAATATTTAAAGCATTGCATGCTTGTCTACTAACCTCTATAATCGACACCAGAGTTGAGTTTCACCATGACAGGACGCCCAATAATTTGCTTCAAAAATTCACTGGGCGTTTGTTTCCTACTTATCTCAGCCATGAGAGTGCAAACTGAAAGAATTAACATAACACATACTTGTATGGACATGTTCAGTCACGATAACCTAGAGCACTAGGGGTGACTAGATGTGTCAAGTTAAATTTAGTTGGTCAACAATAAAGTAAGTTTTCTAGTACGTATTACCATTAATTAAAGACCCTCAATAACTCACTTTGGTGCCAAACGTTTCTAGTCTGCTGCATGTACAGACAATAGCATGACCTTAAACATGTTCCACCTAATTAGCTGCAGATTTTGACGATATATACAAATGATGTAAAATCCTGTTATAAAACAAGCAATTTTTGCATAATTTGACTTATCTGTTGATGTTTATAACCATAATAAAATTAAAATGCAAGTGCATGCATGTAGATAAACAAAGACAATGTTTTCTCTTGTGTTTATACGCAAATCAATTTCTTGATTTGGCACCATTCAGCATTTCTACATGTTCGATTGGTACCACAAACGTACGCCAGGTGGCACCACATCATGGAACATCGTTGAACGTCCAAATGATGTGATGCAGTAGAGACCGTGGTAGTAGAGTGGTTCACTATAAGTTAATGCAATTTTAAGGAGCGGGGCGTAACTCGGCAGTAGAGCGTCTGCATGCAAGGCTCAATGGTTCGAACCTCCTCAGGGGACCCATTGGGTATTTCATGTTGAATGTTCCAACCAGTGATTCACAACTGGTCTATCAAATGCGAAACGATTCAGGGTGCGAACTGGTTTTAGGGCGAAACGACCTGGATTCATCCTATCTGTGGTAAAGCGCACATAAAAGATCCCTTGCGGTTATTCGAAGATGAGTAGCCTGTGGCGGCATCAGGTTTCCTGTTATCGAAACTCTGTGACCAACTGTCGATATATCCATGCGTTTGGCATCCAAAAACCACTTATTTATAATCAATGCATAATATTCCATCTGAAGATGTCGTAATAAATATAAGTTTTTAATGCAATTTAGTTTTTAATGAAAATTCAAAGCTACTGCGATATATTAAATCAAAATAAGCTTATATGAACAGATATATTAATACCATCTTTCTCATATTAGTAATACCATCTTTCTTATATTAGTAATACCAAAACTCATTATAAAATAATACATTTAACTTACAAAATTGTCTTCTAAAAAGTAAAAAACGTAAGAAGCTCGTTTCAATTTGTAAACCGGAAGTACAAAACGATAGACTGGTTGTGTCTATCGGCACGACGGTGGTGCGGTTAAGATATCTCTCAGCCTTATTTTTTGGTCTAACGGTTCAATCTCGAGATTTGATGAACTGAAGTAAATGTCCCCGACTTAACCGAAGGTCATAAATACTAGTACGATGCCGTACAAAAACCTTAGTTAGCCGCGCATGAAACAAGTTTATCGGCGAGGTTGGGGTCGGTGGTGAACTGTAATAAATATTTTAAATAAGTAATTACACGATTAGATAAACATGTCCGAAAATGATAGAATTAAAACGCCCAATCCAATAACATAGGCAAACGCTAGTCCACTACCAGACGATCAAATGTGAATCCCAGCTCATCTCTCGTGCACAAGTAGCCTACTTCTCGTAATTGTTGCGGTGCGCCTATTATAGCTGGAAATACCAAATACAGAATAACAAATATGGCAGCCTCCATTGGTGTTCGGTTGTTTTGCGTTTTTAGATTCCCATATCATCAGCGCCTTTTAAAATCTAAACTTGTTACTGCAACAACGACAAGATATATTCACTTATCTTCCAAATGTTTGTCATCGATGCAAATTAATTTAGATTTTGATTCTTGTTTTAACACTTTACCGCATTGCGATCAAGTTGGCCAAATTATTATTAGCCAAAACCGACGGAATTTTTTGTCCTTTCGCAATGTAACAATGGTTACATCAGTTGGAAGTCATTTACACAATAATGATTCAGTACTCGAGCGAACATGTTGGAAATGTAATCGAACAACAGACCCCGTGTTGGAGCTGTTCTTTTGTAAATGTGGTGTTGTTCAAACTCCGGCGGACATCGACTTTTTTAAACTCCTGGATATAGAGGAGAGTTTTGATATTGATGTAACATATTTATCACACATGTTGATCGAACTTCAGAAAAGACTTCACCCAGATAAATATACTAATAAATCTGAAGTAAGCAATCCATTCTTCTGGAATCTTTTTACTATGATTTAATACAAAGTTTTAAAGGTAACGTTTACTTTATTAGAAGAGTTTCAGACTTCTTGCAAAGCATTTTATGGGCTATTTTCCTTTCCAGCCATGACTGGTTTATCAAATTACGTGGTGTGTGCTATCCTGTCTATGAGATAGTGCACTTAAAAGACCTCTTGCTGTTTTTCTGAAGAGTATCCCATGTAGCAGCAACAGCGGGTTTGCTCGGAGACCATATGTCAATGTAGCCATGCATATAACATCTAATAACTGCTGATTTATAATCGATGTCTTCCAGTGGCGTTGTTAAATAAATAAGCTTTATCTTTGAACCAGGGTCAGATTCCTTTCACCCGGGTTAAATATTAGTTATATAGCACGATCAAATAGCTATAGGTAGAATGCTTTTCAGGTATTTATATGCTACGATATATAGAGCTAATAGAAAAATGGAGGTCAAAGCCAATTCTAACGTTCGGATTTAAATATAATTTAATATAATTATGTATGAATAATGAAAAAGTTATTTTTTTCTTTTCATGATGTTATTGGCAAATTTATGTGTAACATTTGTTAGGAGATATATCTTAGTGACTTACATCATGTATGTATATTTAAAACTAATATCCGTGACAGAATTCCTTTAACGGTTATATTTTTATTTTCAGACTGAGCAAGAGTTGGCTGTGAAACAGTCTGCGTTGATAAACAAAGCATACACGACATTGTTGAAACCACTTCCTCGAGCAATATACCTACTGGACTTGCACAATTTTTCCATCAGAGAAGAGGAAATGGAACATATAGATTTCCTGAATGAAATCATGGAAATGAATGAAACACTTGCAGAAGCGAATGGAAAAGATGAAGTTGAGAGCTTGGAACTAAAGGTTTTTGCAAAGCTTGACTCTACTCACAGAAAGATAGCTGAAGCATTTAGAAGAAAGGACTATGCGGGCGCCAAGCCATATGTAGTGAAATACCAATACTACTCAAACGTCGTTGAGAAAATTAAAAACTATTACAGAGAGATGATGACGTAGATGTTTTAAAGACCCACAAACACTATTTTGGCACGATCACGTGACAACTGTGTGAAAGAGATTCATTTGCGTATAAACAGAAAAGAAAACTTATTATACGATTATAAACATCAATAGTAATGTCTAAACTTATGTTATTATGTAAAAATTAAAAATAGACTGTTTTACACCGTTAGGCCCGCTTTCCATTAACACGATTTCTCACACGTTTTCGTGCACGATTTTATCGATATAGTTCATTTACATTGTACCGTTTCCATATACGCGAAATCATGTATATGGAAACGGTACAATGCAAATGCACTATATCGATAAAATCGTGGACGAAAACGCTCGCGAAATCGCGTTAATGGAAAGCGGGCTTAAGAATAACTCCACAGAACATGCAAATAGTTCGAACACTTCTAAGGTCACTGCTATTGTCTGCAGAGCAAAAATGTTTGGCACCAGTGTCGGTGATTGAGGGTCTTTAAATGGTATCTGTTGGTGTTTGATGCCAAATAATGAAATATATGACTTAGTTCAACCTGTTGGGCTTCCATGTGTGCCGTTATGTCAGAAAAGAAGAAAGCACAGACCTTGGTCATCTTGATTAAAGCACAAATCTATCAAATGTTTTTTAATTGTTTTGATCTTTTACAAATAATGTGACCCAATACCTCCAACTTCCGCACTCGAAGTTTCTGTTATGGTTACCTCACACTTAGTCCTAATTTGTCTACTCTCTATCCCAGACAATATCCGAGCTCCCACTGGCATAGCTCTATGGGTCGGTGAAGCATACACGCCCCCTTACCACGTCAAGGAACAAGCCTTACGAACATCAAATAAATGTCTCACCATCAGTTGAATGCATTGTAAGATTGTCAACAAGTGCAAACAAGTATTCTTTATTCACTGCTTTTAACAGTTGCCAAGATCAAACACAATGAAAACGTTTTAAAATCTTATAGAATATGAAATGTCTAGAATTCCCTCGATTTACTTTGTTGGTCGTGTACATCGTCATAAGTATTTTAGAATTTAACAGCTTTATATCTAAAATTGAAAATTCGTCGTTACTAAGGTACAACTACATTCAAAACTCACTTTTGTTCCACCGACCTCTGTGGAGCAGTGGTTAACGCTTCAGGTTTAAGACTGATATGTATAAAGTTCTAATCCCATTTGTGGCATATGGGGTTTTAAATCCCAGTACAACCTCCATCCCAGAGCGAGTAGTCCACAATAGTTGATGGGTAGGTGTATTTCCACCAACCAGTGTCCACAATTGGTTTAACAAAGGTTGTGGTATGTACATTCCTGTCTGAGCAAGTTCATATAAAAAGATCCCTTGCTACTTATCATGTGTAGCGGGTTTCCTCTATCACACTAACTTCTGTCCTGAACATACACTCGAGGCAGCTGGACTGTGATCATGAGATGTGCTTGAACCTTAATTGGATCTTTAAGCACATAAATATGTTATAACTAACTAACTCTAGGAGGACTGCCACTCTCTCAAGACGAGACTTAGCTAGGCATACTGATGAAGAAACAAAGACAGGAAAAAAACAAAACCACAACTGAATGTCTTTGCAGATTTATTTACATGTATATGCAATCATTTTATATACAGGCGCACTACAAAAACAATTATTTCTTGCAATTATGTTCCATGGACACAGAGATGTATAGGAAACGAGAGCTTCTTGACATGTGCTACACAAATTATCAATACATGCACAGAAAAACCCAACCAGGCGGTAGAGAGAAAACGGACAATATGTAGCACAACACAGGCAATTCCATCGAAATGTCAAAGTCATACATAATTCTTTTTACAGACGAACATATATGGATATTGCCAATGTCCAACACGATACAATGTTACATGGTTGATTGTATGTATGTACAATGTAAGTTCTGCAAGTCAGTTGAGATGATAAACACTCGGCTAACTTGTTCACAAAAAATAAAGACAATTTGTTTGCTAACACACTTCATTTAATATTACAGTATGAATTATTTTATATAGAATATTTATCGATTTGTATATTTTTAACATGGCAATAACAATTCCAATACCTAAATTAGATGAAAAGTATGTTGAACTGTGAAAACAACACAATCGAATCAATATTGAAATGAGTTTTCACAGTTCGAGATATTCAATTCTTCCAATTTATATATTCTAGTATCCAAGAATATATTTTCTTTAACATTTGGGTTAAACCAGAAGATAAACATGTATTTGCTAACTGGTCACCCAGTAAAAATCTTATTTGAACATGATTATGCTTACAGCTATTAATAGACAAATAGATAACAATTTTTTAAAAGAGATTCAGTGTATAAAATAAGTGTTAAAATTTACATTTAGATGATTTTTAATATTAAAACAAAATGCTTTTGATAAAAACTTCCACCTTAAATTTAAAAAAAAGGTTAAGACAGGCAAGCCAAATTGCAACATACAAAGGTCTGCAACAAACATTTTAATAAAAAGATATTTCTCTTTGCATTCTGTGTTAAAATTAAAAATACCATGCTAAAAAATCATTTCTCACCTCTGAAATGACCAGAAATAAATTATGTACCATATCCAATTCGGATAATTATGTATATGATACAACATGTAGGACCAATCTGTATACTGTTCATGGTGAAATAATAGCGTTTCGTTTTTCAATGCTACAATTTCACAACTTATCAAATTCATTTTTGTGGGGGGTAAACGAATGACAGAATGTTTTTCTCAAAGTGCAAATGGTCATGACTAGTTCTTAGAGGAGTAAAACACATGCCCTGAGAAGTTACCTTATTGTATATCTCTATTCCCATAATAATGTTTAGTTTTTCAATAATGTAATCAACAACCGAGGCAGTTAACATACATTACAGAGATTAACATCATTAATTCAATATTCTTGCAGAAAAATGGAGAGTCCCATTGCATTTAAATTATTTAAAGAACGTTTAATGTACAAACTCGTCTTTTAAAGAAAATAAGTTGTATTTTTTATGCGCCCTATAAATGTTTCAACCTTAAATGTTGAATAAATAAAAGTAGATGAATTTATTGGGCATATATACAATTATGGATGTACACTGAACCTAGAAGTGAAGCAACATGGCTAATGTACGTAAAACTGGTTCATATTTTTTCATGTCTAAACTATTGGTTAGTCAAATAAATAAACTTATAAATAAATGAAATTATTTGTGTGTGCAACATTTTTCTAGTCCTGCCTGTCTGTTAATAAAACACAAAAAACTTATCTACCAAGTAAAATACTAGCTAAATTGAAGAAAATATGTCAAATATGCAAAATGATTCAGGTCTGTTCTACATATAGCCTTGTCAAAGTGTATGAACTATAACCTTGACAAAGTGTATACAGTGACATGTCCATATAACAAAACAAAAATGATCTATAGTATACGAATAGTTATACATGTAGTTGATATTTCTATGTTGATTTAAAGCAGACTTTTAGCAGCAGATGTTGTAAATGTTTATTTTATAAAAATTTTTATCTAACAAGCAAAATGTAGGTACAAGGAGTGAAGGCTGGATAGTGTCGACATATTCATTGCCACGAACCAAATGGATAACTGAGAAATAGTGTAAGGTGGAAATCATACGGCGTTGGATACGGAGTTAACAAGAACAATGGACGGTCTTTCCACCTGATTAATATTAATATAATTTAACCTTGCACAACACAAACCACATTCAAACTACATGGTCACGTAAATAAGATGTTGATCGTCTAAAGTAATAAACCAAATCAAAAGCAAGGACATCAATCAAGAACATTTACATGTACACAAATTTATATCACAATAAATACAAAAGTGGTGATTAAACCACACACGCTGATGATGATAATGATACTGATTTTAACAATACAATAACAAGACATAAAAATGCTATAATTATTTCTAAGATGTGTGCAGTAAGTTATGTTCCCTGCGTAGAGTATTCCTGAGACGAGACATTTGTCGAATGTCTTTACACATACATGAACCATCAGGCCCCGAGCTTATAAACATCTTAAAGTCTAGACTTTAACTTAAAATTAAAATTTAGACTTTAATAAAGAAAATAGTTCATATAAAATATTTAAAATCAAGACTTCAGTCTTTAATAAAGTTCAAACTTTAAAGTCTAATGCAAGACTTGAAAATAGAAAACCCAACAAAACTGATCACTTCAATCTTTATGAAGTTAGGGCTCTAAGTTTAATTCTGGAGTTCAGACTTTATTAAAGTTTAGCCTGGAAAACGTTTATAAGCTCGGGGCCTGGTCTAAAGCATGGTTCTAAAATTATTTCCCAACAATAAATAAAGTTTACTGGTATAGTATAGTTGTCTAGTTTTGCTTCTTAGCCGAACAAAATTGATTTTAAGATAAAACACATCCAATCATATCAGACATGTACGTCCGTCACATAATTTGCATTATCAGAATCGTTTAGAAAGACATGTCTACCACAAAGACATAGTTCCATAGACTTCTGCTTCAAACAGTGTTAGCATTGCAGAAATCTCACAACGACGTAGTTACATAGATTTCTACTTCAAACAGTGTTAGCATTGCAGAAATCTCACAAAGAAGTAGTTCCATAGATTTCTACTTCACAGTGTTAGTAGTGCAGAAATATCACAAAGAAGTAGTGAGATAAAACATTCCATATGCCACGAATGGGGTTCGAACCCAGTACCTACCAGCCTGAAGTCCGTAGCGTTAACCACTGCCCCATGGAGGCCGGTTAGGAACACATTAATTAGTGATCAGTGGTTATTGGTTGTCCGAAAACAGAAAACAATAGGCACAACATAATTTTTACATAAGAAATTCACATAATATAATTGAGAAAAAACAGCGACAAACATAAACATGCACATGTACCATGAATGGTGTAGACTGTATATTGTTAATAAATTTTTATGACAAATAAAAGTTAGAAACATTTAGAAAAGTAACTGAAACATAGAAACATTTTTTTTGGAAAATAACACCAAAGAATGGTTGACAATAACGTCCAATTTGACGTAGATCTTGGGCGGTATTTATCAAGCGACTTAAGACACAAATAAGACTTAAATCTAAGAAAAAACTTAAGTTCTGAAAAAACTTAAGTTCTGAGGAAAAAAAACCTTCCTAGACATACGTTTTGGATGTTTTTGACTCAAGCCTTAAGTTTCCTCGTGGTGTGTCTTAAGCATTCTACACAAAATTAAGATTACGTTGTTCGTCTTACGTTATTCAATTTAATGATACTTAAGTCAAAATACCGCCCCAGGTGAACGAATTCAACGCTCCACACTGTTTTCATATTGAGATAACCGAAAAACAAACATAAAATAAGCAACAAAAAAAAACCCACACTTACCGCGTGCATCAGCATGGTTGTCAATAACGACCAATTTGACGTAGATCGGGTGAATGAATTCAACGCTCCACAATGCTTTCATGTCGGGACTTTCAACGACGCTGCAAGAAGCAATACTCTCGGTATTAGAGACGTTCCCATCAACGGCTAGTTGCGTTCAGTGATGGCTCACCGGTTCTGCACGATCATAAGGTACCCCCTTTCTCAATCTGTGTAAAGCCGTTACCCTTCCCAAGGCCCAGTTTCGATCTGAAGTTAGTTAGTTATAACTTATTTATATCCAATTAAGGTTCAAGCACGTATGTCGTGGTCACACAGTCCAGCCTCCCCCGACAGAAGTTAGTGTTAGTATGAGAGAGGAAACTCTAAACTGATAAGTAGCAAGTGATCTTTAATATGCACTTTCCCACAGACAGGTTAGCACATACCACGGCCTTTGTTAGACCAGTTGTGGACACTGGTCGGTATAAGTGGTATTACACCTACCCATTGAGCCTTGCGGGTTTGGAGTCGATACTGAGATTAAAAATCCCATATACATAGTACCTACCAGCCTGAAGTCCGTAGCGTTAACCACTGCACCACGGAGACCGGTACATGAGAGTTTTTAAATATTATAGTTTTATACTATATTTATCTTTGCTGATCTATATAGGATTGAATGATTGAAAGGCGACGGCTATTAAAACACAACTGTATTTAATTGGTCACATTATGTGGCGCATGCGTATGAGTTCGCGTATAGAATGTATTTCATTTTTCTTCATCTTATTTTGTTTTTCAGCTAGCACTACTTCTCATTTCCCGACCCTTAGACCAACGACAGCGGCGCCTTCGAGTAGTAAGTTTGATGTGGGTTCGTTTTTCGGAGGAATCGCTCTGGGAATCGGCGTCATTGTTCTGTCTTTTATTGCCTATCGCTGCTACGTGATGCGAAGCCAGAGAGGAGGACAGTACAAGGCCATGTGAACAACAAAAGTTGAGCTATAATTTCAAAGTTGAGTTTTCGGGTGCTGTGAAACTACATGACGACAAGATAAAGACAAAGTATTATTACTATTAGAAACAGTAAAACTGTTTCAAAGAAGATGTGTGGAAGGTTACATGTCATGTTAAAATAATTATATCACAACTGATCCAGTAGAAGAAGAAAAATATATACAGGTATATAATTAAACCCATACCTCAATTAACTAATACATCATCTAAATTAATAAAACAAATCGAACAATCAAATCCCAGCTAGTTCAGTGACCTTAGGTTTGGGTAATATAATATTATACCTTTTATTAGGCTACTGTAGTAACAATACATAATTATAATTTAATATAATGAGAAAAATAGTATTTGGTATTTTATGACAAACAAAAAGAAAACAGTTTCTATATCACTTTGATAATTAACATTCATAACAAAAGTCGAGGTTATGTGATCGCTAATATACAGAAAATGTTTAAATGTAATATATCATGTTTTCGTGACAATTATCGCTCGATAGTTAGGCCCTATTATAATTTATATTACGTTGTCTAATATTTTGTTATACGTATTGCGCAAGTGCTCAATACTTTGTTAGTGATAGCCTACCCATTGAGCCAGAGCTCAAAACAATGTCTAGTTTTTTTTTATGAAATCCTGCAATTAATAAAATGGTCACGGCAAAAAAAAAGACCGTACACAAACTTTATAGATTCCATGACATTTTCCACGGCAATTTTTCAGTTTTTGACTAAGCAAATCTTAAAATCCAATTATGGTTTAACGCTATGTATGATTTTCAAACTTTTATGAAATAATAAAATAATATATTATAATGCATACTACTTCGTCACAGTGACTCAATATACCTTTACTGATCATCACAACAACCCTCCCCCAACCCATCCCAAAAATAAATTGAGCGTAAATATTTTTGTCATGTTTTTGGAATGTCGAGAAATCGGTTCAATCTATTTAGCACTACAAGTGCTCAATACATTGTCCAATCTTGTTGCTAATCTTGTTGTGATACCTAATGTGGAAGTGCTCAATACATTGTCTAATCTTGTAGTGATTATTAGAATTGCGTAAGTGCTCTTGAAATGCATTGTCTAATCTGGTTGTGAGACTTGTTGCATTGTCTAATCGTGTGATAGTATTGCGCAAGTACGAAATACATTGTCTAATCTTGTGATATTATTGCGCAAGTACGCAATACATTGTCTAATCTTGTGATAGTTTGCGCAAGTACGCAATACATTGTCTAATCTTGTGATAGTTTGCGCAAGTACGCAATACATTGTCTACTCTTATGTTGCTTATAGCATAAGTTATACATTGTCTAGTCTTGTTATGCTAAATATATACCATGCGAGTTCTCAATATATTGGGTAGTTTTGTTGTAAAAAAATGTCAGCAGCACTTCCAGTGGTTATATACTTACCCAATCAAACTTCTTCGATGATGGGTTGGGGTGGCATGGGAGAATTCACGTAATAATTTAGATAAGGGAGCCAGCTTAATGCGAAAGGGCACACGAAGCAACTCATAAAAAAACCAACACTGATTTTTAATCGTAAAACAAAATACACCTAAAAAACTGGGGCTGGTCGTCTATCGCCCTTTTGAATCCTCTCCTTGTGAATAGAACGGTGGTTACATTTCTGTTTGTTAATATAGTATACGAATTATTTGTGTGTATGAAACTGTTGTGTTATTCGTGTAAAAAGTTATAACTATCTGGAAATGTTTTGTATTGTGTGCGTGCGGTTACCGATATCAAGTTCTATGCTGTCTGTGTTACGTTGCAGTTATTAATACAAGATTTTGTGATAAACTTTCTATATTAATATTGTTAGTGTTTGTGTCTTTATGTTATTTATAAACTAATATCCATATTCTTCCGTGGGCCGGAGAGACCCACCTTTCACCCCACCTCTTCCCTTCCTCTAATTAACGAAACATATTTTCTGATAATACACGCATACACTCACGCAGAGAGAGAGAAAGAAAGAGAGAGAGAGGGAGGGAGAGAGAGAGAGAGAGAGTGAGAGAGACAGAGAGAGAGAGAGAGAGAGTGAGAGAGAGAGAGAGAGAGAGAAAGAGAAAGAGAAATATATACTGTCATATACACCAATTTAGATGTACCTTGTGTTTTGAAATGTTAAAGAGTGTGTGTGTGTGTGTGTGTGTGTGTGTGTGTGTGTGTGTGTGTGTGTGTGTGTGTGTGTGTGTGTGAGAGAGAG